>JAKTXG010000009.1:0-213356 GCA_030561385.1 Suhomyces bribrorum | reverse complement strand
CCATACTGCAATACTCAGAAAAACCCATACTGCAATACTCAGAAAAACCCATACTGCAATACTCAGAAAAACCCATACTGCAATACTCAGAAAAAACCCATACTGCAATACTCAGAAAAAACCCATACTGCAATACTCAGAAAAACCCATACTGCAATACTCAGAAAAAACCCATACTGCAATACTCAGAAAAACCCATAATCCAATACTCAGAAAAACTTAACTGACCAAGTGTAATAATGCGTTGATACAGAGAAGGATATTGAATACTGCAAACGGAAGCCACCCTGTAATACTCAGAACATTCGAAGTTATATATTAGATAATTTTAGAACTAAATTGCTTACATAGCACAAATCGAAAAAAGAAATGATACCGAAACAAAAAATGATTGGAAGTAAACACGAACATGCTTTAAAATTCTCCATTTACTTCAAAAGTGCAATTTAATGGCAACTTACATGAAAGCAACCAAAATACCACACAACATAGCACCAATGGAAGCAGTGATTCCGCCAGCTGAACCAGCTTGCACCAAGCTAGCATATGTTTGGGCAGAGGAATATTGAGCAGCGTTAGAATAGCTTTCATGATAGAAAGTCGATGTGACAGTAGTTAACTCAGTCGTCACATCATTTGCAGCACTATTCACTGGGCAGTAAGTGGTGTAAGATGAAGCACCTTCACTGTACACAGTCCATCCAGTAGTAACAGCTTGGGCAGTACATTGGTTGTTTGAACATGAGGTAATAGTGACAACAGTGGTACCATAAACAGTTTCGGTCTCAGTCCAAGTTTTAGCACTAGCACTGGTTAATGGACAATAAGTGGTGTAATAAGTACTTTCATCAGTGACAACAGTCCATCCAGTGGTAACTGGTTGAGCAGTACATCTGTTGTCAGAACATGAGGTAATAGTGACAACAGTGGTACCATATTCAGTAACAGTCGTCACAGAGTTGGAGCTCCAGGCAGAATTAGTCATAGAAGTGGACAAGGCACTAGAGCTCCAACTTGAGGAGGATCCAGAAGCAGAACCGGAAGCGGAGGAGGATCCAGAAGCAGAACCGGAAGCGGAGGAGGAAACAGAGGCGGAAGCGGAAGAAGAAGCAGCAACCAAAGTAGAAACTCCGATGATGGAAGTGGAAGTGAAGAGGTTTCCGTTCGAGTCAGTAGTAACTAAAACATCAGCAGTTTCAACATCAATAGAACCATCCGAGTTGGTGACGGTGAAAGCAGTGGTGAAATCAGTGAATGGATCAGAGCTGGAACTGGCGGCAGAAGCAGACGAAGAAACGGAAGCGGAGGAAGCAGAAACGGAAGCAGAGGAAGAAGCAGAGGAAGAAGTAGATGCAGCAACCAAAGTAGAAACTCCGATGACAGAAGCAGTGGTGAAAAGCCTTCCGTTAGAGTCAGTAGAAACTATAATCTCTGCAGTCTCAACATCAACAGATCCGTCCGAGTTGGTGACGGTGAAAACAGTGGTGTAATCAGTGAATGGATCAAAGCTGGAACTGGTAGCAGAAGCAGTAACAGAAGCAGAAGAAGCAACGGGAGCGGAGGAAGACGCGGAGGAAGAAGCAGAAGAAGAAGAAGAAGAAGAAGTAGAAGAAGCAACGGGAGCGGAGGACGACGCCGAGGAAGAAGCAGATGCAACCAAAGAATATCCCATGTAAGAGGCGACGCTGAAAACGTCTCCGCTCGAGTCAGTAGTGACATAAATATCTGCAGACTCAACATCCACAGATCCATCAGGGTAGGTGACAGTCCAAACAGTGATGGAACCAGATTCAGGGGTATTAGATGCATCCAAAGCGTCGGAACTGGTAGCGGAAGCAGAAACAGGAACAGAAGAAGAAACGGGAGCGGAGGAAGACGCGGAGGAAGGAGCAGGTGCAACCAAAGAATATCCCATGTAAGAGGCGACGCTGAAAACGTCTCCGCTCGAGTCAGTAGTGACATAAATATCTGCAGACTCAACATCCACAGATCCATCAGGGTAGGTGACAGTCCAAACAGTGATGGAACCAGATTCAGGGGTATTAGATGCATCCAAAGCGTTTGGAGCAGTAGTGGTTGCAACTTTACTGATTGCTTGAGCTGCAACACCTACCAACGGTATAGCTGAGGAAACGAGGGACCGAAATAACATGATGATCAAGTTAATAGTTGGAAGTTGGATTACAATTGTTATTTTCTGGGGGTTGGTATATATATATATATAATGGGGTGATCTCAGTAAATAAAATAGCCCGGTAGGCTATGCATACCATCATATTGCTTTGCAACTTGCTCTGAATTCATATATTATTTATTTTTTAGCTAAGGAGGACATTTAGATCAAGTTTATAAAAAATATCACTTCTCGAGAATATGATCTACAACTAAATCCAACAAAGATAACCAAACAAAACAAATCGTAGTGAATTGATATTGACCATACAAAGTCTCAAGTTCTTATTTCTTCTAATAGCCATAATTAATCTTAACAATGTTCTTATACCTATATGTATATTATTTAGTAGTGGAAAGTACATACGCAGTAAAATTTGGGAATACTAACATCTTTTGTCCGTCATTTTCAGATCTTTTTGGGATCTCGTCTGCGAACAGACGAGTCACAAACGCTAGATCGAGAGATGATAAGGCTGATCTTGAACTCGCACATTTCAGAGGAGAGGATTGGCGTAAGGCTCCATAAGGTGGAGAGTCTAATGGAAATTACGATAGTTCTATTGATCTCTATGCAACTGACACATATTTTTTTTGAACACCTTAACGACTTATTATAAACTTAAGGAGACGTGATTACACATAATTTAACAAAAATATTATGAAAATCAGGGCAACTTATTCCAAAGTAAAACTAAAATCAACACATTATACTGTGTCGATCGAGCACGAGACTGTTTCATGAATACGAAGTCGTGGAAGAAAGGATCTTTCATCCAAAATCCTCTATTCTAAGCTACACTCTCTGAGAACTCCGAATTTTTGAATTCTATTTCAAAACCCGTTTCAATATCTCCGCGTCTGATTCCATTAATAGGAATGGATCGATGTATAGGAACTATATGTTTTTATTTTGATGTATAGCTTAGCCCGTGTATGGATAACCATGAACTGTTAACCGTTTATACATGTGTAATTCGTTTTTGCAGAACAAGGTAGCCAAAAACTTCGGATCTTGAAAAGGCTTCTCTATCTTGCCTAAGGGTTTAATTGGTAATCTTTGGATATGGGTTGATCATTTTCAACATATAAGGAGAAGATCAATTGTAAAAATAGTAGGCTCCTTACTTGTTCTTAATTCATTCTGGATACGTGATGAGTAAAAATCCGATATGGCTGATTCGAAAAACTCTTGCTATGCCAATTCTGTCTACTCTTGACGGGAACCACTTACAAATGCGGAGGAATGTTCCATCATATTCTTGTTCGAATTTTGTCATTCAATTTCTTGGGAGAGCAAATATGTATTACTAGTTGACTCCTTAATGTTGAGAAATCGTTTCAACTTCTTTATTTCTTTTGCCATATCTGAGTTATCGGTAGCCATTAGATGATCAATGAAAAACAATGCTTCTCTAGTTACTCGAAAAGAATATTGGCTAGTACATTATCTACAGCCAGTAAAATTATTTCATCTGTTTGGTGAAAAAGACTCAAATTCATAATTTCTGTCCAAGAGCCTTATAAAATCATGCTCCATTATAATATTATCCCCAACAGAGACCACACGTGTCACTTTAGAGTACTATCCCTAGAATTCAATTTTGTAAAATATTTGAAAAGCGTACGGTTAATGAAGCACTAGCTTATTCAATTATGTGTAGTTAGTCCGATATTATTGTTATCTAGTTTTACTTATCTGAAATCTGGAAACACTAAATCCTTGAACTTTAATGTCTTTTCTCAATTTATTACTATTGTCTATGGTTAGCCGATTGATTCATTGATTGTAGAATTTTGAAATTTTTATTTTACTGAAAACTTGGTTCTTCTATTTAATGTTCAAGAAGTAACGTAACAAAATTTTGTGTGGTTGAGGGTATGAAATTTTTTCTTAGAAAAAATCGAAATTTTTAAAAATTTACCAAAATTGAAAAATTGTGTTATTTATATAAATCACTATCTTTAGCTGAGTTTACTGAATAATGGACCCAGGTCTCAATTTTATCTAGTGTAAGCTTCATGGATCAGCTATTCGCAATCTTTGAATGGGGTTTTAATCAGTTTTTACATATCTTCACTGTTTATTAGTTTTTGATATGTTCAAATATAGTTTCCAGATGGAACAAATAGAACTATTTTATGAACTACACCTTTGTTTTCCTGGAGTAATGTCGCAACAGTTGCTAAGTACGGTTATGACTTACTTCTGAGCACTTTACACTTGATTTTCCTTTCCTTTCGTGACTTTGAGACAATACCCCTTATTTCCCGTCAGTATTTTAGTACATACTGAAGACTGTCTTGTCCAACAGGTGCAGAATGCTTTAAAGACCTATTGATTAAATAATAACCTATATGAGCCTCAGAACGAAGTAATCATTCCTTTAATTAAGGAGTGCCCTTTCATCAATTACAATAGTAGAGTAAAAAATCTGCTCTAGCTGGGGCATCATAATTAAAGTTATCCCCAAATTCTTGATCCTGAACCCGCTGTCCTGCACTTACTCTGGGTTACTTTCTAATAGGGATCTGTCTCTTTTGATGACGAGATACTAGGGCTCTTCCATCGGCGACTACCCTTGGATACAATTTAATTCTTCCATCTCTCGTGGAAAATTTCGATCGTCTACCGCTTTTCTTCAAAAATTACGCTTCTCTTACAGTTGGTTTTAAGAAGTTATATGGATATACCTTGCAGTGGAACATCCTTCAGCTTAATGTTGCACATTTTATATCTAGTTTGATCTTTCGAGGACTTTTCGAAACCGATATAGCTAGTAAACAGGCAGTTCTTTAATGTTTCAAACGGTGTTGGTAGTGATCATGTAAGTCAAAATTGCCAATTTTGGTGTATAAAGTTTTCGCAAGATAAGAATAAACCAGCTTAATAACCAGCATAGCGTTCTTTTTTATTTTAAGCAGCACTGGAGCTACCAAATTATCACTATCCTTCCCCCTCCTCTCCTCCCCCTCACCTTTCAAATCGTATTGCAGATTTTACAACGCACTGCGTCAAACATACAGAAAAAATATGTGATGAATGTTCTCTGTATTGGTTGCAAAAAATGTACATGTCAAACAATAGCCAAGTTTAATTAGTGGAATAATCATTATTATGAGAATACAAAGGACCTGCAGACGGATATATTTTTGGGCTGCTCAACAAAACTTTTTCTGAATGAATATACAGTTATCATGAACCTTCACGATCGGGATATTGCTATTTTGCAATTAAATCACGTGAAGCACTAATGCGCCCCTTGAGTTTGCCAATCCTAATACTATAAACCTAGGGTGGAGGTATAAGGCACAGAATTTCAGGGACTTTATGGAATAGCTAGAAAAACCTTGATTTGGAGTTTTGAACTAACATCATGATTTTTTACAAGTAATTTGCATGATTCTTTTTGGAAACAACGATCCCGATTGTAAAGGTGTGCAAATACACCTAGAAAACAATATAGTACTTTGGGGTTGAAAATTGGGGGTCTTTACCACTAATCATACTATCTACATCTAGTGTAGTAAATGCTATATTATACTTGACAAAACAATGTGATCTGGGGCATATTAGGCATTATAAATTATTTGCTTTTGCTTTATCTAGTACTGTTGTACCACCAATACTCCTTTTAGTTTCCCTGAGCAAGGAATCTAGTTCATATTTAGGAATAATAGTCCGGCATTATAGAGCTCATTAATTGGTACTGGCTGCTAACTCTGTGCCACCATTTCTATTTTTCTGACAGCTGTATCCAGGTACCACCTACGAGTTAATTTGACAAATCAAAACGGATTCAACAGTCTCTGATTAATATTTCATTTGCCAACCTTGTCTGATCCTTATCCGTCAAAATAAAGATAACCGAACAAGATGGCAATTTTCCGAATATTTTTCTTCAGGGTCTTGTGGCTGTATCCGCCATCACTTTAAGGCGGACAATATTGATAGAGCATCTTATATACCAATAAGCGAAGTAGAGAATACGACATTTTCGTCATTAACTAAATCATAGTTAACAAACCATCTAATTAGTAATCGATTGATCAGCAATCATATGGTTATGAATGTTGTCTAGTTAGTGCGTATACTGTATTCGTGATAGGGCGGACAAATAATGGAAACCACCAGGAAAATATTACCAGAAAGCTATGAGTGGTTCTGTAGACATGCTGATGCGTATTTTTGCAAGTGTACGGAGCGGGCCCTATTTTATGCTCAAATCACCCAATTAATTTGTCTTCTATAAACATCAATTTTTGAAGTTATTAGTATGAAAATAGTGGGGGTCCTATTATAAACAATTTCGGTGCTTGGTTTAAAACAATTGGAAAAAGACTGTATTAGTTTGAAAATAGTGGGGGTCTTATTATTAACAATTTCGCTGCTCGATTTGAAACAATTGGAAAAAGACTGTATAATCCGCCCCACTGTGCCCTTTTACGTTGCCTTCGCAACTCTCCCACAGGTTGTATACACCTGTTTGTTTTCCTTCGGCGACACCATAATAAGGCATTTTGTATTTTATTACTTCGGACTTCAATCTCAAGTTTTGCAAACTGTTTAAATAAGCTGAGAAAGACTTGAACGAATATTTTTACCCACTAAATTATACAAGCTTCATCCATTTATATACTACATTTTTACTTCATATAGTCATCCTTTCTAACTTGATTTGCTACCCCACATCATATTTGTACATGACATTAAGTACATTGGAAGCCGCACATAGCAATACTCTTGACCTCGACTTGCGTGATGAAACATGTTTCTCCCTCCACACAACTATAATCTATTATAAATGCTGTTACTACTCAACTATTATACTGATATGTACATATCTTATTCTTGGCAGCATTTACGACATATATTTCGCAAATACTCCTTGAATTTCACGGTGACTTTTCAATCCATGTCATTCATATATAAATAAGTGTTCTTCTTTCCCCTGCTTTTCTGTATCTCAAATAGGTATTCTGTCCACTTCAGTGGAAGAAATATGATATATGGTGTGATTTTATTCATTCTTCGAAATTAGGGCTCCAGTCACCGAAATTCACTCTCATTTTCCCCTCAGATTCTATTTTGCATGAAAATACTTCATCTCGTAGTTCCTTAGAAATTTATGGACAGTTTCTTTTGATGAGCCCAAATTCTAAAGAGTCACAAGTGTGTCTTGCAGATGATAATGGAATTACTTCATCTGTTTACGAAGCAGACTGTTGAATTTCAACAGACTCTTCGAAAATTCGTATTTTTTCAAATTTACCCTTACGACCAAGTGAAGAAATCTGCTAATTCAATACTCAGAAAAAACTAAAAACATATTCTAAATTTAATTCATATAATAACCTAAACTTTATGAAGGCTATGTATTACAAATTTTATAAGTATATTTATTAATCTATCTATATATAAATATACCTCCACCTATGCTCGTTTTGAAAATTCACATTCCCATTTACCTTTGCTTTTATAGATATTCTAATCATCTGGCCAATCTAGAACGTTTATAGAATAGTTATTATTTCGATAACACCTTAAGTAAACTTCTCTTCAATGGACACCAATAAATGAAAGTAGGTGATCAACCAGAGTAATCATCTTTCTAAGTGTATTACTTTAAATAGGTAGTCTATTTACTCTATATTTCGCAGAATCAATTATCCACTCACGTTCACTACTCCATTTTGCAAGATGGTAGAACTTTATTTGACATTCATGGTCAGCTATTGACAAAGATCCTCATGAATTATGGAATACTTACTTCCATTACAAGAAGAGAAAAGTATTAAGAAAGTATATCTATTTTAAAAAATAAAAATTTTGATCTCACATTAATGCTCACATAAGGAGAACTGTCTATTGAATGTAAATGGATAGCTCATGTCATCTTCATCATCAGTCGATATTGACCTCTCTTTCATCAATTTTTCTCTGATTTCTTTTGCTTCTTTCAAAGTTTGTGGCCAATTTTCTTTAACTTTTAGGATTTCTGCTTTCAACTCATCTGGTATGTAATCACTGAGAGACTTATCATCCCACCATTCATGTTGCTGAGGAGGAACATCCTTGGTAGAAAGAGCGACATCGTTGAAAGGGTCAACTAAGAAAAAGCACAAGATTCGTCTGTGGCCTGGCTTCAGTTTATCTTTTAATTCAAATGGATCTACGTGATGCTGGAAGCGATTAGGGAAAACTACCACTCTATTTTCCAAGGCTTCAACACTTCCAAGATGCTTGGCAATTGTATCCTCATCTTTCAAATTATAATACTGTTCCAAAAAAAACGAATCCCCCTGTTCATAACCAGGATCTTCGAATCCAGTTCTGAAACTCAAGGTGGATTTAGTAATATTATCGACATCATAGTAGTATAATACGGTAGCAACGATGTCTTCATTAATGGTACCTTCGACGTGCCAGGTTCCACCTGGATAAGTAGGATTTTCAGGGGTTAATTCGATATCGGCCATCTTGACAATAACCTTCAATTGGTCAAATTTTTTAAGATCAATAGGCTTGTTGAAAACAGGGTCTCCCTTGTATTCTGGAATTAAAGGAGGTAAATATTGTTTTCTAAGATCTTTTTCCCGTTCCTCTAGCGCTTCATAGTCCCATTTGTAGTCTTTGTCTTCTTTTTCTTTATCATACTCAGAATCGTAAATTTTTTCAAGCTTTTCTTGAAATTCTTCACCATAAGCATTAAAACCATCGGGGACTGGAACCCTGAGTTTCTCAGTGGATGCATATTGTGATAAAGAAAAATTCAATCCCGGAATAACTCTATCGAACACTTCGGTAATAATCGAATACAATGAATTAAATTTAACAGGATGCAAATTATTAATGTATGAAGTGAATTCGAATTTCTCATTCGTTAATTCCATAATAGAAGGGAGCCATTGGTATTGTTTGGAAATACCAAAAGAACTTACACGAACTTTGAAGTCAGGGATTTCGTCCAGAAACGCGGATATAGTAATCGAGCCGTTCTTCTTGATTGGAGTCAAGCCATATTGAAGAGGAAACAACAGGGGATGTACCAAATCTATAACTTGGGTGGTTCCAGGATGATAATCAATCTCTTCAAAAGAGCTGGCCAAAATTCTTGATTGCTCCTTCAACTTGAGTCTAAGTTCTTCGTCAATTATACCATCAGCACTGAGAATTTTCGGGTCACACTCAAGGGTGAATCCCGTCTCTTGCTCCATTCTATCTACCCATTCCAATTCTTTAAACACATAATCAAGGACTGCATCAATGTGGGGCTCATTTGATGCTTGATCCTTCAGTTCTTTTCTCCACTTTGCACTAATTTCATCATCTTTGTATTTGATTTTCCAATTGGGTTTTTGACGAATTGCCTGAGAAATGGATACAATAAGCCATTCAATGGTAGTTGGAAGTTCTGGTCCTGCCGATGAGTAGGCATCCCAGAATGGATGAGGAAAAGGTGACTTGGATTCGGGTTTGGGTATACCAGGCATAGTCAATGGGGTTGGATGGGTCAGCAGAAAATTGCAATTATTAACTTCTAATTGTGGGAAACATGCTCAATTTATATATTTACGAGTGAGCGTATTGGCCATGTGTGTAATCCATATACGAGAACCCCAGAGTGAATGGTCACGCTATTGCCAAGACTGATTTACGAACTTACAAAACCGCATTTACAAATGCAAAGAAAACTTCCAGATATAGAACGCAGGTAAATTTCTAGTTGGTTTTTGAGCAAAGTGATCGATATACCCATTAAAAATCAAGTTGTTAATAGGGTTGGGTTGAATGGTTTGATTTAGGAATGAGGGACTGGCCTTTGTGATCATCTTGAATGGAAACAGAGGTTCGAAATATGTTAAATGAATAATAAAATACACAAAATTCCAATGGAGAATGCGCCAATCATACAGAAGGCGTCGCATTACCGATTTATTAAACTTGGAAGTGTTCATCCTGGAGTCCTCATTCAATGGTTGGACCATATCTACAGGGCCCCGCTAATCGTGGTACTATTTTTTAGTTTCAGGGCCCTGAACCCATCTTATTTCAGAAATTAAAACTGGATAACCTCTGATTCTAATGTTGTGGTGAACCCATTTTATTTCTGCTTCATCTCTAATTTTAATGTAGTTTCCTAACAGAGTCTACAATTCTAGTCATGGTGTTGTACTTACTTAAGGGCCCCTACTTATTATTCAAAGATTAAACCACTGGTTACCATGTCTTATAAAGTGAAGTGGTAACTCTCAAATTCCACTTGATTTCTCATCTAGAGATTTCCATTTCTCAAGCCAAATATTTCATTAGTTAATTTACTAGACGTTAGCCGTGTTGGTATCAGCCCGTTTCATCATATATCTCACTCGTATATAACTGATTACCCAGATATATACCCTTTTAGGAAATTGGTGGGGCTCGCAACCATATCGAGTCTGTGATTAGGTAATGCATCGCATCGCAAAATATAGCTATATTATCTGACACCATCTCAATTCACAACTAGTCAAAATGGTTTCATTCTCCTGTGAGGTATGTAACGATACTGTTATCAAGAAAAAGTTAGATCAACACACTCAAAGATGCTATGGTGCTTACTTTACCTGTATAGATTGCTCAGTAACATTTCAGGATACCTCCTATAGACAGCACACCAGTTGTATTTCCGAGGCTGAAAAATATGAAAAAGCATTGTACAAAGGACCAAAGAAGGCCAAAGCGCTAGCTTCAAAGGAAGTAGAAAAGAGAGAGCCAAAGAAGACCGAAAAGGTTGATAAGGTTGAAAAGGTTGAAAAGGTACAAAAAGTTGAAAAAGTGGAAAAGGTGGAGTCCAAGAGCGCTAAAAAATCATTATCGAACTACGTCAAACCAAAGGAACAAAACCTTTACAAGATCATTAAGAAAGCATCCCAAGATAATTCTCAAGAGATCAAAGAATTCTTGAAATCTTTGAAAGTAGTTAAGACCGCGGATGGAAAGATCGAGCTTATTCAATAAAATCTTTAAATGTATCGTTACATGTCGCTACAGAAGTTTCATGATAATCCCTCGGGGCTTACAACCGAAGCTCATTATTCAATAAAGCATAATATTGTACATGTTTATAAGTGGGTCAAGTATATAGAGTCCCTAATAATACTAGAATGTAATGAAAAGTCATTTTCAACAGTGGTAGCAGAGTGGTAAGCGAAAAAATCCACTTGTTTTAGGCTGTCAATTAATGAAAATTATTCTTGCGTTGTCTTTTAGTCTCGTCCTTGAGTATCCAAGCAAAATGTCCCATAATTGAGAAAAATGGAACAAAAGAGTTTAGCATAGAAGTGTCAATTTAAAAATTGTGTATCCAATAACTATTGATCACAGGGTATCCGTTGGCGTTAAGTCCATCATGGTGACAGAATATAGCATGAGCTGTATTTGTTTGCTTAAATCAACAGACTCATACTTTTTCGTGTGGTTTTCAAAGGCAGAACTTCTCGTATTTGGTGTAGTCAAACTATGGACTGGTGACTTCAGGAAGAATCACCATAAAAGGTGAGTGCCTTTTTTTTTTTTCCTGGATTCAGTAGATCATTTGGTGCGCCTATGAGTCTTGTTTAATGCCCTACTCACCTTGCCATAAAATTGAGACAATGTGTTATAAGGGAAAGATAAATTCTCACACAAGTACTCTGGCAATATCTTCTTTAAGTACTTTGCATTTTCCACCACGTCTAGTATATGCATCGACTCGTTTTCATCTTGTTCGAAATCATCTTCCAAGGCTTCCAAGAATGTGGGTATATAGTTAATTTCAGCAGTAGACTCGAACGATTTCGATATCACCAACTTATAATTGATAAAGATCGAGGCTTCTGCACTGGTTGCAGTCTGCTTGACATCGAAATGGTATCTTGTATCATCCTCCTGGAAATTTATGATTCTTAGGCCGGTCAAGAGCTCCAACATATCCAAAGTGAATCCGATGTTTTCCAACTCTTTCGAAAGTTGATCCTGGTTGATCAAGTGGGATGGAGGAGCATCCAATCCATCTATTCTTTTTATTTTCTTCTTTCTGATGGGAGATTCATAAACGTAGTCCTTGACGCCGCTCTCGTTGATATCAAGCACGGTGGAGTTGGTGCTGGTTAATTTGGTGGTATTCTTCTGCTTTGCTTCGTTGAGCTCCTTGGTCAATTTTTCTATGGTGGCCTGTTTATCGACCAAGCTGGAGTTGAGCTGTTCAATGAGTTGGTGGTCGGAATCCAATTGGGTTTGCACCTTTTGTTGGTACTTGGTAAAGATCTCATCCTGCTTGGTATTGATCATGGAGTTGATGAATTCCACCAACTCTTGGTTATTGCTAGAATTCAAAATGTCTTGTTCCGTAAGGATGGGCTTGGACTTTGGCTTCTTGGACCCTGCCGGAGTGCCATTCTCATTTCCAGGTTTCCGCTTTTTAGGAGTAGAATCTTCTTCGGTGAACCGGGCTGATTGTCTTCGTCCCTTGGCCGTAGTATGGAGTTCTTTCATATCCTTGGCAGGCTTTCCTCTCATAGCAGGCTTGGGTTCGGGAGCCGGTTCTGGTTCTGGCTCCACCTTCTTGGTAGCTTTACGGGTCTTAGGGGCCATTGATGAACAGTGTTTTCAAGATGGGGTTTCCACGCGTCGATAAAAACATGAGCCTTGCCTCTGCGAATCCCAGTCACCTGTTTTTGCAACCCCACAAACTGCAAACTCCAACCTCTTGCAAAGTGGGTTGCTGACCCCTTTACACTCGGTGATAATTGTGCATGCATACGTATTCTCGTTCGTCTGTATCCTCTATATTACTCTCTACTACTTACTATTCTATCTCATACCATAGCACTCTTTGTTATCTACACCCTTTTGATAATCTCATACTTATATCCTTTGCAATAGCAGCCTCAGGAAGCCTCTTTTTCCGCCACAACCGATACCGCAAACATCACCACTGCTCACAGTATCCTTCGCCAACCCCCGTTGTTGCCTTAATCCTTTACCATCGTCTTGTCGTGGTGGCCATGACTGCGAAAGGCTTCCAAATCTCGCCCCTCCATCTACGAAACCTGTCCAATCTCCGCCCCTCTACACCCTCCATCCTTACTCTCCAGAAACAACACTAACATCGCCCAACTCCAGCCATCCGTCCCCCGTTTTCCCGTCTCCTTTGCCGCCCAGGTCCTTTGCCAGTACCAGTGTCCTGCACACAGTCCCCATCTACAAACTCACTTCCAACAATCCAGCACCCCTAAACACCATCGATGTCGTTTTCCCGAGAAAGCTTGACCAAAAAGTTGTCCATCTTGGAAGACACCCAGGAGTCAATCGTGTCTGTGTCGCAATGGGTGTTTTTCCACTATAGGCACAGCAAGGAATGTGCTTCCATCTGGTCGGAATATATCTTGAAACTTCCATCTGGCGCCTCCAGTTCGGGTAAAAAGCTTTCGTTGCTTTACCTATGCAACGACGTGGTGCAGCGTGCCAAGCGAAAGAGAAAGCTTGAATTCATTGAGGACTTTGCATCGGTATTACCAGAAGTGCTCAAACGGGTATATAAATCGTTTGACTCCACCACCAGACCCAAGTTGGACCGGTTATTGAAGGTGTGGCAAGAAAGAGCGGTGTTTGGAAGTGCCGATTTGGACAAAATGAAACTGGCGATCGAGTCTCTGAAATCCAATGAGGCTGCTTCTGTATCTGGTGGTTCTATATCATCTGGATCCGCCAGCTCGGGTGGGAATGCCGACATTGTGCCCGAATTGAAACATTTAAACGATCTAATTATCAACTTGAACCATTTGAGCGACATCAGCCAGGCAAACTTGATCCAATTCGGAATCCAGTCCAAAACATACCTTCCTCAAGACCCTGGTTCTCTGGATAACCTTCCTTCGCCCAAAGTGTATATTTCCAAATTAAATATGTTGGAAAAATTAAGCAAACTATCGATTGTCAATATTCAGGACCTCAAGAGTATCCGGACGCAAATCTCAAAACAATTGGACAATTTATCCACTATCATTGCCGAAGGTTCTCAAACCGATGATACAAAGATTCAAATTATCAATGATCGGTTGAAGAAATTATATACCACCCGAGATGAACTCAAGGAGATGGTTCTGGACGATTTGTCCTCCAATAAACAAGGAGCCGAAGAGCCATCCCCAGCTTATAATGACAATGCCGATGACGATGATGATGACATGTTACCTACTTATGAGAGTGATGATGATGATGATGATGACGAAAAGTTCGATCTGGAAAACAACAACAGAAAGAGAAGATACTCGCAAACGCCTTCGGGCGGATCCACGCCATCTTCTAAGCGAGTGGCGTTTTCGGAAGACATTGAGGTCAAAGAATACGATCGTGAAGAAGAACCAGACACCAATGAAGTTGAAATCAATGAAAGCAAGCAAAATGACCAAGATGACGAGTATGTCGTCGGTGGTGAATTCGAATCGCACCACAAGGATGCCTTGGAATTAAAACATGAACATGATTTGGAATTGAAACAAGAACATGATATCCCTACAAGCGCGGGAAATGATGACGATATTATTGATAATGATGACGACAACGATGACGATGGCTATGACCCGTCGTTAAATGGTCCAGAAAAGGAGGATAACGACGGAGGCTCGGCCGATGTCATGAGTCTTTTATCAAAATTGGCGTAATCAAAATCATACTCAGATAAAAAATAAACAAAAGAACTACTTGGCTTAAGAAGTCGATATCAACAGGGCCAACTCCTAGAGTAATTACATCTACGAAAATCAAAGTTTTCTATTGTGGCGAAATTTTTTTTTTTTTATGAACGTCCCGACTGGCATCAAAATCATTATAAATATTATGTATCAATATTACTTGAGGTTGCCAGCTTTTTAATATACCTAAGAACCAGAAAATGGCCCAGAAAATATATAATTTCCAGTCCTAAAACATGGTTAGCCTCAGGCAGAGTTTGACAAAACTACGCGATACTATGCTGTGTCGATATTAAGCCTTTGGGCTGTTGTATTCTATTACCGTACCTAGTTTAATATGATAGAAAAATCATGAATATTCTTCTTTTGTTCGTAGAGATAATTTCTCTTTTGATCGGTGGGAGGAGTCGCCGATTTGGGAGACTCAATCTCCGACTGGAAGTCAAGAGATCCAGATTGAGACCTGCTCATTTGGATGGCACTAGGCGCCGAGTTTCTCTTTTGTTTAGGGGGCCAATTGGGTATGCTTGTGGTGGAGGCTGATCGGGTCGATTTGGACTTTCGTGGAAGATATACACAAAGCTCGTCTGATGATACACAATTAGAACATTCAGGTACAGAACGAGTACATTTTTTCTTAAGTTTACGACATCTCATACAACTGACCTGCGATTTGCCCTTTTGGTTCAAGTTGATATGAGAATCACCAAGATTATGCTCATAAATATTAGGAGGTTGATTTTGATAATGCTTTAAATTTTTTTTTTTGAATACGGTTATTGACGGCCGTCTCTGTTGGATGACATCAGATCCTGCTGATGAAGATACCAATAGTTCGGAAGCATCCAACTTGATCTGGAACTCGCTTAAATAGTTGTAGATCCCTGGATGATCTTTATCTGATATCTCATAGGACTCTCGTACTGGAGTATTATAGATCGTGCTCATAGAAATGGGAGGGTGATGCAGCACGAAAAATGACTAAATGACTAAATGACTAGATGACTAGATGATACACTAGAAGGGGGGTGACTCAGTATATATGAACTGTGCGAGTCATTATAATATAGGCTGTGACTCTGGGCTATATAGTATAAATTCCGGTCATAGTGGGAATTTTCAGGGCCGGAGTAGGAGCCTAAGCGGCCGAATCAGGAAATTCCGAAACCTTGATAAGGATGATAAAGGTAGCGCCGTTGTGTCAGGGTACAAGGCGCGACCAATAGAAAACCTTCTTTTGTGATTAACTATGCGATTGCCCAATCGATTATTAATTTCAGGGTACAACCCACGGAAAAGGAGAGATCCGTCGGAAATGGAACTGGTTCCTGGGTGGGATCTTTTCAAACTTTTAATAAATTGGGGCATTAATCCTGATACTTGTGGTAAGTCACTTGTAAAATCGTTATTGTGGTTGTCGTTATCATTGGTAATTCCCACATAAACTAAATTTTTTGCTCTGGTACATGCGACATACAACAATCGTGCCGTTTGTCCGTCAACACCAAATTTTTTATCTAAGGCTTGGTTCCAGTAGGGTTGATTTCCATTTGAAGAACATCCGAGTATAAACACCACCGGAAATTCCAAGCCCTTCGCCGTGTGGATCGTGGACACGTTGACCATCCCCTCTTTGGTGACAGGTATATCATCGTTGTAGGATCTTAGGAAATGATCAATAAATCGCTCACCAGATACTTCCGGTTGATATTTTTTATATGAGTGGGTCAACGAATTGTGGAAAGCATAAAGTTGACTTTCCAACTTTTTTCGTTCTACTTCTACCACATCTTGTAACGTAGTTGATTGGTGAATAATTTTGGGGGTTGTCAGGTTTAAATATTGGATCAAGTCCAGTTGAGTAACAATGTTCAATAAACTTTCAAGAATAACTTGGGGCGATTCATTTTGATCTAATCTATGTCTCTCTTTATCTACTACCGACAAAAATTGTGTCAAAGAGTTGATAGTTTGACTATGTTCCTCATCCTTGTAAATAGTAAATATGGTTTTTTCCTTTTTTGAGTTTGGAGTACGATTATTTTTTAGTTGAGTTGTAAGAAACCCTTCCAATCTATTGTCATGGTAATCGTCAGGAATATTTTTCCACGCCCATTGATCGTATAGATTGAATAATTTTGATACCCGAAGCCGAGCCCCCACTTTTTTGTCCAATAATAGAATCAAGCACAATAAATTAAAATCAGAACCTGGTCCTTGATTAATCACATTCAAAATGTCTAGCAATGTATGGACTTTGGTGTTAACCCAAGGTACAACCAGGGAAAACTTGTTACTTTTAATTCCATAGTTCAGGGCAAAATTTTGGAATTCTTCCACATCTTTATTGGTTTTACCCAATACAACAAAATCAGAAAACTTAAGCAATCCTCCCAGTTCAAGGATCAATCGAGTGATTTCTGTGACGATAAATTCGTACTCGTCAAATCTAGTTGAAGGATAGTATACGATGGGTTTATAAAATGGATCTCTTGTGGAAATAATAGTGTCTTTGCCAGCGATTGAATTTTGTGATTGGTGGTTGGTTTCTCGTATAATTCCATTACATTTCAAGATATTTTGGGAAGCTAGAAGTACTTCTGGAGACAATCGAAACGTCTCGTTGATCCACATTTCATCAATATGAAAATCGGGGAATTCTTGAGCCAAATCAAGGTCTGGATTCGACCCTAAAAATTCGTAAATGCTTTGATGTCTATCTCCAGCAAGGGTCAAGTGTTTTGGACCGTCATATCGAACCACATGTTTTATGACACTGAGTAACAGATAATGCATATCTTGAAACTCGTCCACCATGACTGCCTGATAGTTTGCTAGTCTGGGAATAATGTTACTCTCATCACGGGATTTATTCATTATGGCCAAAGCATCCACCAAGAAATCCAGATATCTCATTATACCATTCTTGGAGAGAAATTGTAGTAATTCACTTAGATATTCTTGACTTACCTTGTAAACTTTGGAAGCGGTTGCAAGGTCCATCTGGCCACTTTTGATTTCGTTCAATACCCTTTCAAGAGCAAAAGCGGTCATGGAACCCTTCAAGGTCTTTCCATTGATACCAATGGTTTTCCCCAGAAAGATGTTGGAAAAGTTTCTCCAACTGAGATCGTCCATCAACCTTCTTCTTGGGTTTTGAGGGAAGAAGGTTGTATCGTATTGATCCACCAAGTTGGCACAGAAGGAATGAAAGGTACTAAGGTCCACTTCCAGAGCCAATTGGCGGCCCAATAATGATTCTAGTGTAGTCCGCAACGAATTGACCGCCCTATTGGTCATAGAAAGCACCAATATGCGCTGTGGTTCCATGCCTTCATGCTGAATGAGATGAGCGATCCGGTTGGCAAGCGTCCATGTCTTTCCACTGCCTGGACCTGCTTGAATAGAGAGTATGTGATGGGCGGTGGCTGGATGGTAGATGATGGCTGATTGCGAAGCGGTGGGCATCTTATCTTGGGGCGGGTTAGCTTCGGTTTCTGCTGGAGCCGACATCTTATGTATCTGATGGAGTGGTCTTTTAAATCTCTCTGGTACAGTATCACCACCGTCTAATGTCACTGTTTCAGCCCACTGTTTCAGCCTACTGTTTCAGCCCACTGTTTCAGTCTGGTGTCTTTCTATGATCAACAGTGTCTTGCTAATGTCACAGTGTTGTTCTATGGTGTATGGTGTCTTTTCGATGTCTTTTGGTGTTTTAGGTGTCGCTATGGTATCTCTATGGTATCTCTATGTCTCTATGTCGCTATGGTGTCTCCTTCTTTAGTCCCCAAAGGTTCTCACTATCGTTTGTAGCCTCTGCTTACTTGTGTCTAAATACTCTCGTACTTGTCTCACTTCTGTCTCGTTCCTGTCTCAGTCTCACCATTCCCGATCTGGTTGGTTGTCGCCATCTCCGTCTTTCTTCCCCCCCCCCACCTCCCCACTTCATAACTCCCGTTAACTATCAACACTCTCGTTCCTATCTGGCGCTCATTTCTCGCTCCTTCCTCTTTCCTTCAATGTCGGCATTGGACAAGCTCAAGCTGTCGTTCCCGTTGGACTCTCTCCACACGCCCCCGTTAAGAAACCTCGACAACCTCAAGGCATACTACTTGGACCCCAGCCAGGCCCATCATCCCAATCCCTCGCTTCTAGAGCTGGTCCGTGTCGATGCTGCCACCGATCCTGGCGCCCTCCCTGGCCTTACACGGGGCGAGTTGGACCTGTTGATGGACCAGTTCAACGAGTACAAGGAAAACATCCGCCGCCACCGCCAAAAGTTGGTTCCTGTTGACAATATCCTCACCAGCTTCAACGCCGAACTCGAGCAGTTGTCAACGAGCTTGGTGTCATTGCACGAACAGTCCACCCGACTCTCTGTCGACTCCAGTCTCAGCAAAACCGCCACCGACAGCTTGAACCCGTTCATTCTCGACCTCATCATCTCGCCCGAGGTGGTCAAGTCCATTATCCATGATGATGTCGACTCCAAGTGGGTGGAAAACATCAAGTTCATCAATGAAAAGCTCCAATTGATCGACTCCATCCACCACGCTGATGAAAACACCTCACTCTTCAACGACTACCGGGACTCGGTAGCTCTAGGCCAGTTGGAACAGGGCATCCAGCTCTTGATCCACAAGGCCATTGAACGCATCAGAGACCATCTCATCACTCAAATCAAGCAATTGCGGTCGTCCTCCAAAGTATCCTCCCAGACCATCCAACAGAACCTTTTGTTGGTCAAGGAAGCCTTTGCCTTTCTTAAAACACATCATCCTGACCTTGCAAACCAGCTCCAGTTGGCATATATCTACACCATGAGATGGTACTATCAATCTCGATTCGCCAAGTACCTCTATGCCTTGGAAACTTTGAATATCCGTCATGTGGACGCTAACTTGGTTCTTGGAAACCTGGGCGTTGAAGATAAGGGGCTCTTTGGCTCGGGATTGAAGAGCTGGCTTGGGTCTGCCCCTTCAAATCTACAAAAACCAGGTGCCCACAGCTCGGCACCTCTTTCCATTAATGAATATCTACTGTCGATAGATAAAAGATTACAAGTTCTCGAAACCAGGTCAGACTCTGACCCCCAAACCGCCATCCCGTCACAAATTGCAGAAACCACTCCATTCATGTACTGGATCGAATTCATATATAACCAATGGTCCATTGCCTTGGTCGACAATATCGTGGTAGAGTACCTTTTCATGGTGGATTTTTTTTACCAAGGAAGTGAAAAATTCCACGAATTTAATATTGGCAACCAAAAAACAGATTGGTCCCATATAATGTTGGATAAAGTATTCAAGATGGGTAGCGAGTTCGTTTATTGGCTCATCAATCATACCCCTTTGAACATAAAAGCTTCCAATGCCACTGCCACTGCTGCCCGAAGCAACATCAATTCCGTGGGCTACGGATCCTGTGATGCGTATGGGATTTTACTCATGATTCGCTTAGCCCAGAATTCACAGTCTCTTATGCATAACCAGTTCCGTATTCCTATTTTGGACGAATATTTGAACTCGATCTTATTGGTGTTGTGGCCTCATTTCACCAAGATTATTGATTTAAATAGTGAATCATTAAAGAAAACCATTTTGAGAACTCCTAAGGAAACAAGTTTGGCTCCTGTCAGTGTGACCCAGCAATTTTCCCAGCTAGTTCTGGGACTCTTGAAATTATCCGTCACCAGTTCCAAAGATAGTGACATGGATTTCCGAGGCGAACCATTATTTATTTCCATCAGCAGATTACGAAATGATTTTGAAAATGTCATGACAAAATTGAGTAATCATTTTTTTGGTACTGGAAAAGCAAAAACTACAGAAAAGGAGATTTTTCTCTATAATAATTATTATTTGGTGGTTAGCATTTTGAAAAATGAAGTTGGAGACAATGAGGGGGTTGTGGGAGAACAAATCGATCATTTCGAAAAGTTGGCAAATGCCTATAAGCACTGATAACTATAATAGATTATATACCATTCCAAAAAAAAAAAAAAAAAAAAAAGAAAAGAAGCAACGATTGGTCAAGATCCTGGAGCTTTTTAATTTACGGGAAAATATAGACGAAATACCATCATTAATTTGGTCCATTGAGATAACAAACTCTACGATCTGGAGTGACTCGTTACAGACCACATTTCAGAGCTATAAATGACCTGGTGCCATGTGCCTGAATAATCACCTAATTAATATCGTCATAATAAAGGATTATCAGTATCAATAAGATCCCTCGTGGATGATGTAGATGTAGAAATGGCGGAAGAATCAATCAATAAGGAGCTCATACTAAAATGGTGATTTTTTTTAAAGGTCCTGGATAGATTACAAATCGCATATCTTGGAGAACATGCCGCATAATTGCAAGTATGTGGCCACACCTTCCAATACTCTCATATGAACAAACCCGATCTCCTTAATGATGTCCAAGCGGGTGCTTTCGTTGATTCCTGGCAACGTCTTGGCCACCTTGAATGTCAGGGTGACGATATCAATGGCCGAGTAGCCCTTGTTCCATAACCCATCCAAAAGATCGATTGCCTGGTCGATATTCTTGTTATTGGTACAGCTCAACAAGATCTTCTTGATCACTAATGGGTGGGGCTGGTCCACGATCTTAAACACATTGACATCATTGACAAACCCAAATCCCGATACTGTACTCTGGAGATTATTGATGGCCTGTCTCATGTCACCTTCGGCCGTGAACACAAGAGCCTGAAGACCCTCACTATTATACTGGACATTTTCAGCCTCGGTGATCTCCAACAACCTGGCCAACACCTGGTCATCGGCCAACTTATTATATCTTAAAATAGCACATCTGGACTGTAATGGTTCTATAATTTTCAGGGATTGATTACATGCAAAGGCAAACCGCGTGGTATTGGAGTAGATCTCCATGGTTCTTCTCAACGCCTGCTGCGCACCAGGCGTCATGGAGTCGGCCTCGTCCAAAATGATGATCTTGTGTCTTCCTGGAGGCAACTGGATCTTGGTTTGGGCAAATTGTTTCACCTTATTTCTCACCACATCGATCCCTCTTTCGTCCGATGCGTTCAATTCCAACGTGGCTTGCGAATACAACTCGGGCCCAAGAAGCTCATATGCCAAACAGTGGATCGACGTGGTTTTTCCTATTCCTGGCAACCCCGAAATGATCATATGGGGAACATTACCATCTTGAACAATTAGCTTGAGTCTTTCGATGGTTTCTTCGTTTCCCACGATATCCTCAAGTTTGTGGGGGCGGTACTTTTCGACCCAGGGCAATTCCAACGAGCGGGCGTAGTTGGCCATGGCTGTGGACGGTGGCGACGTGGTGGTGTCGGGGGAGCTGATGGGGATCTGGTTACAGGAATCAGTGGAAGGTATAGACGCGTTGGGATATGGGGTCGTGCGGGTGCCTGAAATATCTATCTGGTCCAGATACTCATGAAGACGGGCAATTTTCGTTTCTGCAGAGGGGAAAGGCGTGGTGCATTGGGGCAGGAGCGGGGGGGATCTATTTCTTTACCTGCTTCTGTTTGCTTCTGTGCCTAGCTACACCCAATGAATCAGTATGGGTGATTCTGTGTTTGGTCACGTGACTCGTGGCACCTGATCACAACGATTTACAACAAGGTACCCAAACTGTGGAGGGTACTTTTCACTAGAAAACATAGAATAAGAGGTATTGATATTGTCACGTGATAGGTCGGGTGCCTATGTCTTTTGGTTATGTCTTTTGGTTATGGTGATCTTTTAGGTTAGGACATCATAGGCCCTTTTTCTGAGCTGTTATTTCCACTAGTTTCATGGACTTTATTCCCGTCATAACTCCCATCTCTACTATTTGTAAAATTAAAGAAATCAAAGAAATTGTAAAAAATTACAGATATTGTAAAAAATTACAGAAATTATTAAAAAAGCAAATACTTTGGATGGTTGCAACCTTTGCAATAATTCCAACAAAAAAAAACAGCATATGGCAAGAGAGACACGACCATCTAGCACATCAGCTAGACGTCATAACCCCCTCCTGCTCCTATCGCTAGTATGGGTTTAGTCCACACCGTTCCAGTGAGTTGATTCTTTACATTCTACATCAATACCAGTCAAATATTTTTTCGCCTAATTCAAACAATCATAAAAAAAATTACAGTGTAGAGAACACGCATTTAAGTCAGCAACAATCACAGGCAAAATTCCCCTCGCATCTACGACCAATCGCTATTGGCAGCTTGGGGTGGGGATAGGAGAAGGGCGGTCACGTGACCCGGCACGGGATGGTACGATGAAGCCAGCACCAGCACCAGCAGTAGGAGGGCCAGAAGAACGTAGTAAGAGCTTAGGTAAGCCGAAGGAATAATTTGAAGCAAAGTGGCCAAAATGCAAGCGACCATTTGGCAAGCAGCATTTTCTACAGCCAAAACTAGAATTGAAGTACTGTGATTGTTTGCCCCAAACAAAAAAGTGGAGCACTAGACAAAATCGCCTCCTCTTTAGTAAATTTGTGCACTGAACGGCACATACATTTTGGGAGATGTGCGGGTAAATGTGGGCACTAACAATTATGAGTACAGCAAGCGCGCAACTAGGCTGGGTCAATTATCTTCTATATATATTGACTAACGCTGTGCTCACTTAGTATCCTCTTTTCTTAACTACCAGACCATATATAAATTTTCCCTATAGTATGTGTTTATGATTTTTATTAGGAGGACGCACGGTGAGATTCAACAACTTGGTGCCCCCCCTCGGGCCCCAACTCCAACACATGAATTGACTGGTCCTTATACATGTCCCAGATGTCTATACCCATGTCACCCCCTTTGTATATCCATTGGAACTACCAACAACTTGTCAACAATCATTTGGAGGTAGAAACCCCCCTGGGTTGCAAAAAACAAAGTGACAGGGTGAGATTTTTCGCATTTTGGATCGAGGACTGGTTGCCTCATGACTTAACCGAGTGACCTTGTTGAAGTGGATGCTGATGGATGGAGAATTTTCAATTGTGGTTTACCCAGGCTCCATGGCGGCACATTTGCTCGAAATTCAATTTTGGGGGGGATTTTACTAGGTATACCAAAATCATCACCAAAACCAGATTTTCTGCAAGGCAATCCCGCACGGGTGACAAATACTGGGCTATCTGCAGGATTCATTTCCCCAGGTGGAATTGGGTAATTGGCACATTTTTTTTGTTTTTTTTACCTCGCTCCTCCCCCAAAATTTTCGGTGCGGTGCCAGCCAATTCGCCTCACTCACTGGCTCAATAAGTTCGTCACCTAATTTGCAGTTGACGCGTTTTTGTTTACATCACGCTTTTGTCACCCACAGATATATAATTCCTCAGTTTGTCTGTATTCTAGTGATTTCATATACTAACAACTCAAAGATGTCTACCACTGAAAAGAGAAAGACCACCAGAAAAAAGAAGGACCCAGATGCTCCTAAGAGATCCCTCTCTGCCTACATGTTCTTTGCCAATGAAAACAGAGACATTGTCAGAGCTGAAAACCCCGGTATCAGTTTTGGTCAAGTAGGTAAGATGTTGGGTGAAAAGTGGAAGGCTTTGTCTGCTGACGAAAAGGTTCCTTACGAAACCAAGGCCGATGCTGACAAGAAGAGATACGAAAAGGAAAAGGCCGAGTATGTCAAAAGAAATGGCAACTAGGCCACTTATTCGAGCCCAAATCCTCTCTGTGAGGGATAAAGACTCTGTATTATTTTCCTATTGTCGTTTTTATTTCATATCGCTACCCATATAGCCCTGTGTTTTATTAGTATTCTCTTGTTGTACCATATATATCCAATATGTTGTCTCCTTAAAACTTTTATTTTGTAGTAGTGCTAGTATGGCAAGGCCTCGTTTTGTTGTGGCCCGCTACTGGTGACCCTGCTTACGTAACCACTATAAATACCGGACTTTTCCACCCCATTCTCCAAAACCACCTCCAAATGTCTTTGCCCTCCCCATACTACAACGACGACACCAAGTCGTTTGCCTACCCCACCGTCCACAAGAGATGGCCACTTATTGTCACCGGAGGAATTGACGATGTCAAGGCGGCAATTGACAAATCTCCAGCCCTTAAACCTTCTGGAGACGTCATTATCCAGGGATTAAACGACATTCTTCATGCCATGAAGGCAGATCAAGATGTCCGCCCATTCAACATTGCCGAAACCACCTTGAACCATCATTTGAAATCGTTCAATGTCCAGCTTGAACACCTCAACACCGTGAAAACCGTCACCTGGCAAACGGGACCTTGGCTTTACTTGGAATGTTACATTTATCATGCCATCCACAACTTGTTTGTCGGATCACCTATCAAGTTCTGGCACTCATTTGATGTTTTCGAACTGTTGAAAAACTCAACTTTCCAACAATCAGAACAGGGAGTGCTTGAGCTTTGTAAAAGATATGTAGCATTACAGACCCAGTTGAAAGATGCTGATTTGAACGCCCACAAGCTTTTGTTCACCGAGTTCATCGACATTTCCCTCTGGGGTAATGCCACCGACTTGTCATTATTGGCAGGTAATGTCAGTCTTGCTGATATCGAATCTCTTCAAGGAGCCGAAGTTAGAAAGAAGAACGAAGAAAATATCTTGGTCAATGATTTGCCTCAGGCATGGGACCATTTTATCTCTAAGCTGGGTTCTAGAAGAATCGACATTGTGCTTGATAATTCGGGGTTCGAGCTCTTTGCTGATTTGATCTTATCACTCTATGTGCTTGATTCCAACTTGGCTCTGGCTGTACATATCCACTGTAAAGAGATTCCTTGGTTTGTCAGCGATACTATGCCCAAAGATTTCCACAATTTGCTCCACCAGCTTGAATCTACTGATTTCTACAAAAAAATCCATGCTGATACCGAAGGATCAAAGGCCATTAATGCAGTGCATGCCAAATTGGCCAATTACCATCAACAAGGCAAGATAGTGGTAGAATCGCACCCATTCTGGACCTTGGGGTCAAATTTCTGGGAAATCCCCGATGCTAAGAGCTTGTATGAACAATTGAGCCATTCGGATTTGATCATTTTCAAGGGTGACTTGAACTACCGTAAATTGACAGGAGACTTGCACTGGGACAAAACAACCCGCTTCAAGGTTGCCATCCAGCAATTGGCCACTTCCAAGCTCCCTGTATTGAGTTTGAGAACCTGTAAGGCTGACGTGGTTGTTGGATTACCCCAGGGAGTCAATGAAAAATTAATTGAAAAATACAAGGCCATGGGTAACGAAATCGGCGAGTTCTGGAGCTCCTCTGGAAAGTGGGCAGTAATTTCATTCTCTGATGGACAATAAAAAAGTGGCCATTATATCTATTTTGGCTATAGAATAAGACAATTTTATTGTGAATATACCATACTACCCAGATAGTTCTGTATCCTACAACGCTTTAACTAGAAAAAAAGTTCTATAAAGGGATGTTTATTACTACTAAAACCCACATTAGCTACAGCCAAAAAGGCATGTATATTTTTCATTTGACCTTCATCCCTCCTTCCAGGATGACAAAGGCCGCACTGTGACACCATACGGTTACACTACCTTCACACATCGGTCGGTCTTCTGGCATTGCACGCCACTATCTTGAACTTGTCCACCGCAACCTCACTCTCTACTGTACTCGAAGAGCTTGTACCTTCGCCAGCGCTGACATCACTCATCTTGATCAAAACATTCTTAATAATAAACGTCCACACATCATCACAGAATCTATAGGTATTCAAGTCGCCCTTGAACGTAAGTCTACTCTTGGCTGTGCCTCCTTCACTCTTCAAATTGTCCGATATAATCCGGTCAAAATTGTTCAAGATGGTCATGGCAAGTTGCGGCTGGATTTTTTGGTCCGAGATCAAGGTGTCCAACGCATCCGTGAGCGCTATTCCAATGGTGGACCGGCGATAAAGCTCGTAGTAGGCAGGCGAGCTCATTAACAACTAAACTGGGGTATGTGACTGATTGATTTGGCCGTCAACAGTCTCCACATCGAATTGTGAAGGGTGGTCACGATCAGTTTTGTTCAGCGGCGAGTCACGTGATCAGGTCACCTGACCTGGCATCCAGACCAGCCAGTTTTTGGTGGCCAACCATCCATTTACCACTTTTAGCTGTATTATGTCGGACAAGACCATTTCTTCCAGATACAGGGCGGCAGTGGCGGATTTCCGTGCCCAGTTGGCGTCGCTGAGCCGAAAAGATTCGCTGGAATTCCAGTCACTGTTGCACCAGCTCATCCAACAGTTTGAACTTATCAAGAGAATAGTAGATGAGCTCCATTTATTCAGCGATAACGAAACCTACGATGAAATCAACACCAACTACATCCCTTTCCTCAATGTGTCGTACTATTTAGGTCGTCTACTCATGGATTCTACCACCTCCACCATTCATACATCCGACCAAGAACCATTGGATATCAAGGCGAATAACTTGAAGCGTGCAAGGTCCCTTTTCATACAATATTTGATAGATCTCCAAAACTACAACATACTATCCGCAAGCCAGAGCTCCAGACTCAATGCTTTCAAAAACATCGCCAATCCCTCCCTAAATGAGATCGTTTCTTACTCCAATAACCCGGCTCAGAAAAGACAAGATAAAATCGAAAACTTCAAGCTTCACCGGGAATTGAATGAAAAATTGTCTGTTTTGGACGAATATTATGCTAAAAGTGGCGACAACTTTGCCGAAGAAACTGTTTTTGAGCGATTTGACGAAGAAACCATCGCTAAAGTTTATCAGGACCAACTTCGACTCTTTGTAATTGAATCATTTAATGATCTAGAATCATTAACCATGGAACTCGAGGTCTTATCAAACAGACCCCAGCATAAAATTCAATTGCTTGATCACGATAAAAGGGCGCCCCAAGATTTATCTGCCAAGAACGACTATGGATACACCCCAAAGTTGGAACATGATCCGTTTGCCCACTCCAAAGTATCTGATCTTCTATCCAAACAAGGTAAAGTGTTGAGACCTTTCACCATCACTTCGAACAGAGAACAATTAAAAAATAAAGTGTTTGGTACCGGCCAAGTTTTACCTTCGATGACAGTGGAAGAGTATTTGGACTATGAATTGGCCAATGGTAAGATGATGAAGGAAGAAGTCAAGGACACGAATGACAGCGACACCGATAACTCTGATGATGAGTTAGAAAAGAGACAATGGGACGACTGGAAAGACGAAAACCCCAAGGGTGCTGGTAATACGGGAGCTAATATTGGGTAAGCTTGCACCCAGCAATCTTTTTACATAACGTTAACATCATTTATACCTAATGGCAAATGATATATTTATCTAATAATATACACAGAACAACATGGAATTTGCATGCTAATCTTCCCTCAAATCACCCTCTAATTGTTTCAACCAATCGTAATACTCTACCTTCAACTCATCCAAACTAATGATTTTGGTATGATTGGTTTCTTTTGTCTTAAGTATCCATTTATCGTCATCATCAGAAAAGCTTCTTAAACTATTCAAAATAATCATGTATAATTCAAGAATCTTTAATTTGTACTGTTTTAAATCCTCACCGTTTCCCTGGTAAGTAGATAACGATGATTGCTCCAATTTGAATCTAGTTATAAACAAGTAGAGCGACTCAATAGCACCTCTTTTGTCTACCAATTGATCAGCACTAAGCTCAGTGGATGCTCCAAATAACCTCCATGAATAAAGATATTCGTAGTATCTCAATGATTTGGATAATACTAGCTCATCATTAGCCAAATCCAATAACACACTATCGATCAATAAGTATTTTTTCTTGTACAACTGATTTTCATGAGGTGGGAAAAGTTGGGATATGGCATGGTTACTAATAAGTTTTTTAATGAACCGGGTGAAAAGTTGTCTATAAGAAAAATGGTTGTCCAAATTCATCAAGGCTTGATACACTAGATCAAAATCTGATAATATCATTGCCAATTCAAACACATTGAGGTAATATTCATCCACCAACTCGCCATGAGAATCTTGCAAAATTTCAATGGCTTTCAACTCAAATTTCAACGCTGTTTTGATGAAGCTTATTTCTATTTCTGAACTTACTTTAGGAGAAGTTTTGGCAGTGAGAATCAATGATTGAGTGGATTTCTGTATCACATTATTCTGGGCCTTAGCTAATTCAGATAAAGAATGATAATAACGGGCTTTCTTAGCGTCTCCAGTCACTGATTTATCAAAAATAGAAGACAAAAATTCCGAAATTCCCTCGTTATTATAGAAACTGGTGACAATTTTTGCATTTTGGTCCCCTTGATCAATGATGTCATAGTCTTCAAAGATTCTAAAGAATTGATCAGGAACATTATCAATCAAATAAACAATCCCCATCAAAAACTTATCGATTTTTCTTGATTCAGACAACTTATCAAAGAAAGTATTGCGGATAACACTTCCCTCGTTTCTGTTGATCAAATCAATTGTCACATCAGTAATGAAATTTTCGTAGTTGGATATAATATTCCCATACAAGTAATCATAGGCTTCATTAAGTCTGCATCTTACAATCAAATCATTCAAACTTGAATGTTTGGTGACGATTCCTGTCCAAAAAAGCGAGTTTTCAACGTTTGCAAGATCCTTGGTTTCAATGGGTGAAGTAGGATCCAAAGTCTTGAAACAAGTATCAAAGATCAACCCAAGAACACCGTAGGCATTAAGTTTCGAGATTATTTTATTAATTAAGTTGGCGATTTGTTCATTAGATTCACAAAGCAAAAACAAAAACACAAGGTTAAAAAGAAACCGTTCATGACTTTGTTTGATTTGTTTGAAAGTGATAATAGTGTTGATTTTCTTAAGGCTGCCAAGATCTGGGTAATCTTCAGGCTCATCCACGTCAATAATCTCAAATTCATTTATCGAATCAATGAGTGAGTTGATGACTTCGATAGGTAAAGTGTCCATTTCAGTCAAAATGTCGTCTATATCTGGTTGAGAAATCTTGGATTTCAAGTAGGTTTCAAATATATGGTTGATTTGATCAATATTCAAGTCACGGCTTTGTTTTATCACTTGAGTAAGCTTGTTGATAGTGTTTGTAGATAATAAACTTTGTAATTTCGACAATATACTAGACAATCTCCCTTCCGCTGTTGTTTTCTTCTTGTACAAGAACGATTCGTAGAAATGTGATGCCCGAAAAACACCTAAACCGTTCGATTGTAATGCTAATAGAGATTTTGACACTATGCCAATGGCCAACGATTCTTCACTGAGTTTCTTGTATTCTTCACAGAGAGAATAGAACTTGAACCAAAACGATTTAGTGGAATCAGTGGATTCGATTTCACTGATAGAATAATCAACCATCGACAGTTCAGCGTCAGAAAAATCGGTAACTGAATTTTGCCAATGATGAAGGGTTTCATCAATTTCTTCTCTGATAGGTTTGGAACCCACCTGTTGAATCCCCACATGATCTCTTAATATGTTCAATGATGTTTTTACGATCAAATCATCGTATTTTCCAGAGTTCAAGATATAATTGGAATAGTGACTGATTTCTTGATGGGGAGCGGTTTCAACAGGACTAGTATTATCATGAGACCAATTGATGGAAACAATAGCTCCATTTTCAAGGTTAATGGAATATACCACAAGTATCGAAGATGTATTGGATTTCCATAAGATATGAAACTTGACGAAGTTATCGTGACTTTGAGTCTGGAAATCTTGGATGAACCATAATTTGTTTCTGAAATTAGCTTGGTGTTTTGAGGAGTTTAAGGATACCAATAAAAGACTAGGTAATTCCGGCTCAAAAGTAAGGTGCTTCAACTCCTTGAGAGTAGACTCATTGACAAGTTGCCATGTTTTGAATTCAAAGCCACTTTTTTGCAGATTGGAATCGACTGAATTGGTATTATAATGTAATGTCAAGTAGGTTTTTTCTGAAGTAGAGAAAATTTGCAAATACCTTGTTGGAGCTGCAATCAACCAGGAATCGGATTCTACCGACTCCGACAAGTACGTAGGGCCCAGAATAGGGATATGAGAGTCCAAACTCCATACTTTAATTGCCTTACTGACAGAAAGAGTGACAAAAGCATCATCATTGAGGCGAATGAGGTCGACCAAGGCATTGGATGAGATGCCCTCTAAAACCACGTTTTGCTTATCGTTTCGTTTGAAAAGTCCCATGAAATTTATGGGCAAAAGGGCAGGAGCTTCATTGAAATTGAACACATCAAACTCCGACAACACCGAAGGCCTTTGGAAATGCAACAAACCTCCATCTTTAAGTGATACAATCAAGTTGAGGGGGTCCAATGACTTCAACAAATATGGCGATGATCTCAATTCAAACGAATATGGCACCGATATATTTCCCCATTTTACAAAGTCACCAATAGACAAGCGATTGGAAGCGGAACGGATAAAATCAGAAAGCTCAATGGCAAAGGTGATGAATAAATGGTCGGTGTCTATAATGTCAACAATAATGGTGCCCTCGCTACCTTGATTTTGGTCATATTGCACTGTTACACAATTGGAGGACACAACGGGATGAGGCAACACCAAGGCCAAGCTCTGGAACTTGAGGCCCAAGCGGTTGGCATCGAGGGTCACAGGACTCACCACCACCGTCCTGTTATCGCCCAAAACCTCATACACTACTCCATTGATGAGAGAATTGTCCAAGGCAATCACATCACCAGAAGAGGCCAACAGGCGGACGAAAGCATCGTTTGGCGAGGGGATTGCGGGCGGCGGAGGGTACTTGAGGGGCAAGCGCACCTCCCGCTGGTACAAGTGGTGCCTGTACCCCTGAATGCTTGAGCTGGAGTATGAAACGTCCATGGGATGGTTGATGTTTTGGTCGCCAAAACTAGGTAATAAATTTTCGAGAGTAGGCGCGGCACGTGACGCAACACCCTATTATCATCATTTACAACCAACACCCATCATCAAACTGCCGCTGCCACCGCCATGTCGTCAGTCGTGTACTACAAATTCCTCCATCAGCGTAACAAGTCGGTGATCCACTTTGACGGGACGGCGATCAACGTGTTTGACCTCAAGCGGGAAATCATTCTCCAGAACCAGCTTGGTGCAGGAACAGACTTCAATCTTCAACTCTTCCATTCGGAGCAACCAGACGTGGAGTATGAGTTGGATCAAGACGTGATACCGCGGTCCTCATTTGTATTGGCGAAGCGGTCGCCCAGCAACTTTAAGGGAGGCCGTTTTGGCAATGCGTCGCGGTATATCAGCGGGAAGCCCCGAGTGAACAGGAAAGTCATCAGCAATGCCACCAGCTCAGCAGGGTCCCAGCCCATCAGAATGGACCAAGGAGTGGTCGACGAAAACATGTCGGAAGAGGACCGGATCAAGATGATGTTTGAGAGCCAGGATAACGTGTGGGCACAGACCCAGGACGAGTTGGCCACTCATAAGATGATCTACAACAAGCCAGGTCAAGCCAAGGCAGAGGATTTGCCTCCTCCTGGGTATATATGTTATCGGTGTGGTAAGAAGGATCATTGGATCAAGAACTGTCCCACCAATACTGACCCCAACTTCGAAGGTAAAAAGGTGTTGAGAACCACTGGTATTCCCAAATCATACTTGAAGACGATTTCCAAGGAGGAGATTGAAAGACGAATCCAGGCAGAGGGCTTGACCACCAACGAAAATGGTGACATGGTCGATAAGGATGGAAATGCCATTCTTGTCACCGAAGATGGTGACTATGCCATAGCCATGGCCGATTCCAAGACCTGGCTCAGTTATCAAGAAAAGCAGCAGAATGCGGCCTTGAAGGCCAGGCAAGAATTTGAGCAGAAAATCGTCGAGACCGCAGTGGCCGAGAATAGGCTCGAGTTCTTGAACCCCCTCTCCAGTTCCAGAACCCTCTTAAAAAGCCCTATTGTCATGACTCCATGTTGTCGAACCAAAGAAAGTCTTCGCAAACTCACCAATTTTAACTACAACCAATCGGATCTCGAGCAATTGTTGATTGAAAACGATTTCCACTGTCCCAACTGTGGGAAGGACGACGTCTACATCGACTCTCTTATTCCCAACAAAGAACTAGAGCAAGAATTGGCCGAGTATATAAATCAGAAACAAACAGAGTTGGGGATCGAAGATCCCGAACTTGCATTGAAACGGTCTGCCGACGACTCCGACGATCAGGACTCAAAGAGACAGAAACTTGAATTGCCTATAAGACCAGGAATGTTCCCCATGCCCCCAGGCATGCCGTTTATGCCTATGCCCATGATGATGAACCCCGACGGCACTCCCATGTTCATGCCACCTCCAATGGCTTCCCAACAAGGACAACCCCCCTCAGGACAGCCTCCTGCCACGAACCCCGAGTGATCCAACGAATTCCCCAGTGATGGTCCTCATAACAATGGACCTATTGCAGATTACTGGCCAATCTGTATATAATGTATAATAGGTTGTTTAATTACATCATAAAGATTAGTATTGGGTAAAAACAAATTAAAAAAATTCCCCTAATCATAAAAATAAACTAGTCATATAAAGTCAAAACTTCTTTGTTCATACAAGATCAAAATATATCTAACCAGAAAAGTAACTTATGCTTTTTTTTTAAAAAAAGAATTTGAATTAGTAGCTGGGGAGACGGTCCCTTCCCATATATTACAAGTAGTTTTACGTTTTACTAAGTTTAGAAGTGTCATTCAGATAAATTTTTATTAAACTTTATTTCAAAAGATCAATAGCAAACCTTGTACTCTCATTTAGTTCAGGTGAACAGTAAAAATGTTTGCCTTAACCGATACTTTCAATGGAGAGTTTCTTAGAACTCAAGCCTTTATTTTTAATAAAAACATAATATGGATTAACCCAGTGTGGCACACTTAGTTTTATTAATGAAAGAATAATAGACAAAAAATCGATAGTCCTTGGATAAAATATGATATAAGTTATCTTTATTTTTAAAACTAATTAGTTACCATCCACTTCTTGAGCTTATTGCACTACTTAACGTTTTAATTCCAGAGAAATTAATATGGCCATTAACTGGAGAATAAACTGGCTAGCAAAAATGCTGTTTTCTCTGATTTGCTAACATTTACATTTCCTATTAAAAGAATTAAACATTATACTTTTAAATGTCTACTGTAACTTAGGCATCAAAGGCAATATATAATATCAAGAACATTTCCAGGTAATAAATTATAATAAATTATAATAAATGATAATAAATGATAATAAATGATACTGAATACCTGATATTTACTTCAATATTTACATCAAAAACTTGTGGTTTTGTATGCACACCAGCTGTAGACAAATTTGTACCCAAAAATAACCCACCTACACAGCCCACCTACCCATTCATTACTGCCCCAGCTCTTCTCTCCCATCCTCTCACTAATAGCTGCAAAATCCAACCCTGTCACACACACACCCATTCTGTCAACCCTAGTTACCCGGACACAAAATTTTTTCGACCTTCATCAGTTTCGCACTACTTAAATTCACCATTTAACCACCACTTTCTTCTTACGGGCTGGCTTTCTAGCCCTGGCAAATGTGTATGTAATCAACAGAACGACATTTGAGGATGATCCAAATAATCATTTCAAACTAGAGTTTGTGACTTAAAAAAAAGAATGATCACAACGTTATTACTACCTGAACAATTGTCGGATTCGACCATGAACCAATACTAACAGTCAGAAACTGGTATATTGACACTGCCAGGGCATAGACGAGCATGAAGGTGATTTTTTGATGTATAGAAAGGCTTTTGTACATTCGAAACGTAAGTGATTTTGGAGAACGCTGATGGATTAAATGATGACTTAACAAAAACAAAGCTGGAATTACTGGCTGATTTCGTGATGTATAAGTTTTTGCAACGCTCCTGACAATACAATCAGCATAATTACAATTTTTTTATGGTACAATACTAACTTCTTTAGATTATGGTATGTGTTCTTTTCCACAAGATATCCAAGGTATCTTTTAGGAGGAATTATTGCACTGGGCACTGAATAATTTATGAGTGACAACGCATTTATGGTGGGCCTCAGAAACCCACTAGAACTGATTTGATACCCAACAAAAAAAACAACAATTTTTCTTTTTTCAATCAGTACTAACATCCAGTAACTTCAATGATATGATAGTTACACCTTCAAAAATGTCCAAATTGGTTATCGTATGTATATTTCACGGAATTAGATGATGATCTCCTAGATGACGAGTCAGAATTTCGGGATTCCCGTTGATGACAAAACTTTTTTTAATACCATTCATGCTTTTCTGATCAATTCAACTATGAAGCAAACAATACTAACTGGTATAGAACCACGACAGAAAATGACATCATAAGGTCTTAGCAGCACTTCGATCTGTTTTTTCGGAATGATAAAAGATGAGGTTGAAAAAAAATAGACAAGCATATGTCCGAATTTCTTTGTGAAGAGAAACTTTTTCATGTCTGATATCATTCACCAAACGAATTGAAGTTATTGCCAAAACCTTGTTCTAATGGAGAATACAATCAGGTGATTGTGTTTTTTTTTCTATTAAAGCAAGTCATATGACATGTATGTTGGAGTTAATGATGATTTACCACATTTATCACGACGGTCTACTGCGTATTTGGACTGTTAATCCTTATACATTGATGATAAATTAGGCCTTGACCGGCCGTGGCTCCTGATATACTTCAACATACTTGTCATTTATAGGAATAAATGAAGCCAACGAAAGTTGGAGTGGTTGATTAAAAATGTAGGCACTGAAAATTAACTAAAGCTGTAAATGAGATTACATGTTATAACTGGAGCTCATCAAATCCATCGAAAGAACTTGCCACAAGATACGGAAAATCCCGAAATAAAAGCGTTCCAATTAACCCATTTGACCGGATCATTACAACAGGTCCACCCAATATCACAGACTAACGGTTGGGGTTGTACTATTGGTAGATTCGTCACCAGGGTTGCATGGCCTGCATAGAAGCGATGAGTCATTCCCAATAGGGTAATGGCAAATTTTGCTAGCCGCGATTCGCTATCAGAGAATTTTCATCATATAATCCAGCGATTTCCTCGTTTCTTTCCTCTCCACACATTCGACGATGCTTTCATTGAAGTTCAAGCTTCCCCAAGTCTCCAAGCGGCTCATGGCCACCGCTTCCAAAGGCTTTACCAACAAGACGTCGCAGTTGGACCGTGCCACTTTGACGATCAAAAATGGGCCTGTGTTCAGTGGGTACTCTTTTGGTGCCGACAAGAATATCAGTGGAGAAGCAGTTTTCACCACTTCTTTGGTGGGATACCCTGAATCGATGACGGACCCTTCGTACAAGGGCCAGATCTTGTGTTTCACGCAGCCTTTGATTGGCAATTACGGGGTTCCTTCCTCCACCACCCGGGACCAATTCAACTTGTTGAAATACATGGAAAGTCCCACGGTGCAATGTATTGGTATTGTTGTTGCGGATGTGGCTTTGGAGTACTCGCATTGGACGGCAGTGGAGTCGTTGCAACAGTGGTGTCAAAGATCCGGAGTGGCAGCCATCACCGGTGTCGACACCCGGCAATTGGTGTCTTATCTCAGAGATAAAGGATCTTCATTGGCCAAGATCACCATTGGGGAGGAATACGATGCCGACGAAGATGCTGCTTTCGAAGACCCAGGGTCGGTCAACTTGGTGCACAAGGTGACCACCAAGGCTCCATTCCATGTTGCTTGTCCTCCTGAGTTCTCCAAGAACATCCACATTGCCGTGTTGGACTGTGGAGCCAAGGAGAATATCTTGAGATGCTTGGTGCAAAGAGGAGCCTCGTTGACGGTGTTCCCCTACGATTACCCCATCCATAAGATCGCCAACAAATTTGACGGGATCTTTATTTCCAACGGTCCTGGTGATCCCACCCATTGCTCGCAAACCACTGCCAACTTGAAGGCCACCATGGACTCGTTCCCCGAGTTGCCTATCTTTGGGATCTGTTTGGGCCATCAATTGTTGGCATTGGCCAGTGGTGCTAAGACCATCAAGTTGAAGTACGGTAATAGAGCTCATAACATTCCTGCTCTCGACTTGAAGTCAGGCATGTGTCACATTACTTCGCAAAACCACGGTTACGCAGTGGATGTCTCTACATTGAATGAAGAGTGGGAACCTTTTTTCACCAACTTGAATGATTTGAGTAACGAAGGAATGATCCATAAGCACAAGCCCATTTTCTCTACGCAGTTCCACCCAGAAGCCAAGGGTGGGCCATTGGACACCTCGTTTTTGTTTGACAAGTTCTTCACCAACATTGACCATTATAGATCCTCCAACGGCTTGAACTTGGCTTCTGTCGACAACAGTTTGTTGGTAGACATCTTGCCAAAGGAAAGAGTGATTTGAACCCTCCACCAAAAAAAAAAAAAAATGAAAACTCTACAATTTATAAATTAATTTCCACACCATTAACCCGCTTGGTTAAATTTGGTGATTTTGGTGATTTTGGTGGTTTTGGTGATTTTGGTGATTTTGGCAAATTTAGTGATTTTAGTGATTTTGGCAAATTTAGTGATTTTGGTAAGACCATTTTACAAACTATTTTAATGATTCCATTGGTGATATTTGATCTGTTTGGTGACAATCGCGGATCGTGCCCATCGCCTCATGGTCTGGACCTGGAACGGCCACAAAGACTTAGTAACCTACTTATATATTAGAAATCAGGGCGTGTTCGCCAATAAAAGCAACCCTTCAAAAAAATCTGCAAACCCCGTCAAAAGTCAAACCCCTGGGTGCATCATGTAACAGTAGACCGAAACGGCCTCGTATAGCCACGATTCAAAGGCGGTGTTACGTGCCCTAATAGGAGATCTATGGACGTGGCGTCGGGATCCCGCCACCGCTCGTACCCGTGTCGTATCCTGTAGTATATAGTGGGCAGTTAGACGTAGGAGCCTCCAGCTCACCTGACAAAAATCAGACCACTGTATGCGAAATGGGTGCAAAAGCATCTGGTGGGTTCTATACGAGCATACGACAATTTGACACCAGTATAAATAGCCTTTGGTTCCCTGCTGTTTTGTAGGTCTAGTAATAATAACAAAAAAAAAAAAAGTAGTCGTTGCCATGGACTTACTTGCTTCGCTCCATCGGAACTCCCTGATTCCTACTTCAGGATACTTCCAGACCTTTAGTGGTCTCCAGGCATCCCAAGACCCTACCATCATGAATTTAAGTATGATGGAAAAACTTTGGGCTTCGTGGTATTTATACATAGGCAACGATACCTTTGCTACCGGGTTGCTTTTCTTTTTGACCCACGAGTTGTTTTATTTCGGTAGATGTATCCCATGGTACATTATTCAACAAATTTCGTTCTTTGATAAGTGGAAGATCCAACAAACTAAGATCCCCAGCAATAGAGAACAATGGGAGTGCTTGAAATCGGTGTTCAAGCTGCATTTATTCGTGGAGGCATTGCCCATTTGGGGCTTCCATCCCATCTGTTCGTCTCTTGGTATATCGGTGGATGTTCCATTTCCTTCGATTAAAGTTATGGCCATCCAAATTGCGGTATTTTTCGTGTTAGAAGACCAATGGCACTACTGGTTCCACCGGGTTTTCCATATTGGCTGGTTCTACAGAAATATCCACAAGCAACACCATCGTTACGCCGCTCCTTTTGGTCTTGCTGCTGAATATGCCCACCCAGTTGAAGTGATGGCCTTGGGTTTTGGAACCGTTGGATTCCCCATCATTTATGCATACTTGGCCACCAAGCCACAATTAAACCTTCCTACTTTACATTTATTCCCTATCACCTTATGGGTTGTATTGAGATTATTACAAGCAGTGGATTCTCATTCGGGCTATGATTTCCCATGGTCTTTACATAACTTCTTGCCATTTTGGGCCGGTGCTGAGCACCATGATCTTCACCATCATTATTTCATTGGTAACTACGCCAGTTCCTTCAGATTTATGGATTATATCTTGGATACTGAAAGTGGCCCCGACGCTAAAACCAGTAGAGAAACAAGAATGAAAAAGAATGCTGAAAAAAAGGTCATTTAATATAGTTAAGTATCACGATAATTAATTCTGGGTTCGATACAAATAGAGGAATAATACACAATTACTACCAACAACAAACCGTACTACCCCTTTTACTTTCACACCCCATAACTAAAGGGCCTTTACACTATAACCAGATAGCCAGTTATAATGTAGGATGGACCATTAGGGCTGGGACCCTAGAGGCACACTTAATCACGTGACCATACTCAAGTCTCACTACCAACCAGTGGCTCAACCTGCACAGACCCGATGGGCTCAGTGACACAAACTGCCGTGGCACCATGCCCGAGCGGATGAAAAAACTAAGGTGAAAAACCTATTACCCTTTTGCTAGTATATACTTTTGATATCAACAGTTAACGTAAGTGATCATAGAGGGCTGCAACAACACAGAACATACATGGCATTCAGTTTTACCGTTCACCAAGGGCCTCCAATGGGGGTATAGCTGATGAAGAGAAAAATTTTCAACGTTTTCAACCATCAAGAAATGTTGGTTTTGACATCAAATATATATAAAAAAAAAAAACTCAAGCAGAACCAGAGAAAAGATATTTGATTGAAGAAGTAAGAGGACAGGACCAATGAGTGATATAGAAAGCAAAAACACAAGTCAAAGGACCCAAAGTCCAACCCGTAAATACGAATACCATGGACCAAACTGATTTGTTGGAAGAAAAGCCAAAAGCCATTCGATGGAGACAAGTTACTAACATTTTTTTAGATGTCTAGATTAAACGAATATCAAGTTATCGGTCGTCGTCTTCCAACCGACTCTGTGCCAGAGCCAAAGTTGTACAGAATGAGAATCTTTGCTCCAAACACTGTTGTTGCTAAGTCTCGTTACTGGTACTTCTTACAAAAGTTGCACAAGGTCAAGAAGGCATCTGGTGAAATTGTTTCTGTCAATGTCATCAACGAAGCTCGTCCAACCAAGGTCAAGACCTTTGGTATCTGGATCAGATACGACTCCAGATCCGGTATCCACAACATGTACAAGGAATACAGAGATGTTACCAGAGTCGGTGCTGTTGAAACCATGTACCAAGATTTAGCTGCTAGACACAGAGCTAGATTTAGATCTATCCACATCTTGAAGGTTGTTGAATTAGAAAAGACCGACGACGTCAAGAGACAATACGTCAGACAATACTTGACCAAAGACTTGAAATTCCCATTGCCACACAGAGTCCAAAAGTCCAAGAAGTTGTTCTCCGCTCAACCACCAACCACCTTCTACTAAACAGGTCTGTTTGGGGCTTGTCATGTATGAATACATTGATTTATATATATAAATGAATTATTAATAACCATTAAGAAGCGGCCTGATCGTGTGTGTAGTTGTATTGATCATAGGTATTGATCATAGCACTATTGAAGATACCACCAAACTAACATCCGACTTTGATGTTAAGTGTTCCAAGTGTCCCCTACCTAGCATTATGACACTAGACTCCATATACTGTACTGAGTATACAACACAAGTAACCAAGATATCAATGATTAGTGTTTAACCTAACCCATTAACTAGTCTATGTCCAGAGCTTAAGGACTTTTGTAGATTTGATAGTACCGTTGGTAGCTCGTTGGCTAACTCTTGCAACCATATTACGATACTAACATTTCCATACATATTATACTCTTCATACTATGTACTCTCCATTCTATCCATACATCTATACCATCTATTATATATATATATATATATATATATTTATACTCTCCATGCTCTCCATACACTTATACTCTCCATACATAACTCTATATTCATTTATACTCTTCATACTCCCTACTATCTATTCTATCCACATTTATACTCTTCATTCTCCATTCTATCCATTCTATCCATTCTATCCATTCTATTCATTCTATTCATTCTATCCATTCTATCCATTCTATCCATACTATCTATTCTATATATACTCTCCACACTCTCCACACTTTATACTCCATACTTCCCGTTCTATTCTCAATCTCCACACTATCCAATATACCCATTATCCTAACTATCAACGCTCTGCGTCTGAGCCTTGATGCGTTTGGTGGCTTTCTATTCGGTGAGTGCGTGATTGCTGGAGTAAGCCACCCTGCTGGTGCCGCACCATAAGCCTGACTCGTTCCTGTCTTCCACCCCCCCGTGATACTTGACGTCTATTGGTGATCCGCATTACTCGTTTGCATCACTCTTTTGTATTACTCTTTTTTGTATTACTCTTGAATTGAGATTGCTGGTTCTGATCCACCCCTTGTTGCTCAATTCATCAATTGATCATGTCATACGGAGCCAAAGCAGCTGAAAGACTCGCCAATAAGATCCTCTTGATCACCGGCGCCTCCAGTGGGATTGGAGAAGCCACCGCCCGTGAAATTGCCGCCGCCGCCAACGGGAACGTCAAGTTGATTTTGACCGCCAGAAGAAAGGAAAAGTTGGACACCTTGGCCAAGGAATTGGGCGCCCAGTACCCCTCCATCAAGACCCACGCTGCTCAGTTCGACGTGTCCAAGATCGAGACCATCCAGCCCTTCATTAACAACTTGCCCAAGGAGTTTGCTGATATCGATGTGTTGATCAACAACGCCGGGTTGGCCTTGGGAAGAGATCCCGTGGGCCTGATTCTCGCCGAAGATATCAAGGGAATGTTCGATACCAATGTGTTGGGATTGATCACCTTGACTCAAGCGGTGCTTCCTATCTTGAAGAAGAAAAACTCCGGTGACATTGTCAACTTGGGCTCCATTGCTGGTAGAGACCCTTATCCTGGAGGAGGTATCTACTGTGCCACCAAGGCCAGTGTCAAGTCGTTCTCGCATGTGTTGAGAAAGGAGTTGATTGACACCAAAATCAGAGTGTTGGAGGTTGACCCTGGTAATGTCGAAACTGAATTCAGTGTGGTGAGATTCAAAAACGATGCCGAAAAGGCAAAGGCAGTTTACGCGGGCACCGAGCCTTTGGTTGCAGTGGACATTGCAGAAATCATCGTGTTTGGTCTTACCAGAAAGCAAAACACCGTGATTGCAGAGACCTTGGTGTTCTCCACCAACCAAGCCAGTGCCTCTCACCTTTACAGAGCCAGCTAAGCTTTTACTAAATATATTTTTACAGACCCAAAACCATGTCCTTGCTTATCAATTCATTGTAGTAATAAATATCCAGTCGTCTATCAAAATTCCTCCAGCAACTATTCTATTTAGAAGCTCAATTGTTCTAATGTCTTGGTCAACTTGGCTGCCCCATCCACTCCAGTATCTCCATCGATCGTCATCTTGGCCCGGTTCATCTCCAACCCTGCCAACAACATACAGGCCTTACAGATCTTGTTGGAAGACAAATATCCACATTTTTCACATCTATTCCCATCCTTGAACTCTGGTCTCTTCAAACTGACCGACCCATCAGCATTAACCTCGGTCTCTTCCAGCGATGCCACTTTTTTGTTGCTCTTGTACGATCTCGTCACCTTCTTCTTCTTTGGTGCCAACACCAAATGTTCTCCACTATAAATGATATCCATAATACATGAGGGACGGATGGATTCCAATGATTTCAACAACTCTCTGGCCGTGCCTCTGAATGCCTCCGGAGCATACGAACACTCGGTCGAAAAGTAGTCCAATTTCTTGTAATGTGCATACAACACGATCTCCTTTTGATAAGTATATTTAAATGGTTTAGATCTTTTGATAGGAGACCCTGGAGACTGAGTCAAGATCGTGGTGGATTTTTCCAACCGGGCGGTATCACCACGGAGAATATTCATCAACACCGTTTCGGCAATATCGTCGGCATTATGCCCCGTCACCACATGGTTAATGCCCAACTTGGCTGCTCCTCTATCAAGAGCCTGTCTTCTCAATACACCACAATAAGTACACGAAGACCGGATCCCAGCACACGACACGATCTCGTCCATCGACCAGTTATACAAGTCCTTGTACGATATTATTTCCAATGGCATCTGATATTGCTCTTGGTTTCTCTTAACTGTGGCAAGAGAGTCATCTCTATAGCCTTTGATCCCTTCATCGATGGAAAGAAGCACCAACTCAAGCCCGTACTGGTATCTTTCGTTAAGCAACTTCAACACCGATGCCAAAACCGTGGAGTCCTTTCCTCCAGATGCCCCAATAGCAACCTTATCGCCCTTTTGAAAGAGCTGGGCATCGGTGATGGTGTTGTGGATTTCCGTCTCAAACACGTTATAGAAACACTCTTTGCAAAGTTTTTGAAGGTTTTTGGGCCTTTTCATCACTGCCTTCCGCGAGTGGCAGAGCTCACAGAGTGCTGATACCTTGAGTTTCTTTACTTCTGTCATGATTGGTTTTAGTGATGAGATGGAGTTTGTAAATTTTTATATCGGTGCACGTGAGCTTGGTCAGGTGGTATCACTGGTGATGGGTACTAAGAGCTGAATCACACCGTAACGGCATGTCCGTAAGTAAGCTGGCTAAGGATTATCCTCCTGTCTATAAGCAAGTTCGTCACTTGTGTTTGAATCTTTGAAAATTCCAGTTTGCTTTTGTCTTTACTGGCAGGGTCCAAATTACTTTGAAATCATAATGGGTGCAAAAAGCGAATCTACCTTTATAATTACAATGTCATTTACAAACTACGTATTGGTGCCTGTGGTATAACTTATCGATATATAGCGCTTACTGTTGTATATATTCTTCTAATTGGGCAAAAACACTATTAATTGTGATTTGTTGGGAATTTGTTAAAATAATAATATTGCATTAAAATTTGATAAAGATTCCTTCAAAAACAACAAGTGAACGGTACATTGATCATCATTTAAAACATGTATGTGGTTAGGTTGGTTCATGCGAGTGTTTGATCAAAAGATCCCATAACTGAATACTCCATTACTACGAAACAGTAGGGAATTGGCTCTGAAAATAAATTATTTGCTTATACATAATTGATGCAAAAAGTTATTACAAAAGTCGAAATACTCAAAGGAAGTCTCTCATAGTAAAAGTATACATAATTGGATATAATAGTGCTTTAAAAATAGAAAAGCTTTCGAATTTTAAAGCATTCTACAGAATCGAGATCTACGATCGTAACAAATTTAGCAAATATTTATTTAAATACAATTATGTATTTATTTACAAAAGTGGTAACTGAAAGTGACGAAATGACAAACAAGGACGTTCTTATAGAAGTTGAAAGTTGCCCAAATTTATTTATTTGAATACCACTTGAAGTGTAACATTGGAAACTTTTCCAAACTACCCTGCTTTAATGAACAAATCCCTATGTAGGTCTTTTTCTATCATCGGAGGACTCAATTTCCGAACCTTTGGCTAAAATATGAACCAAGTAACATAGCTTGCATCTACAAAACCATTTTCCTATCTTTATATTAGCTATAAATCGACTCCCTAATGGGTCAATGCAATAAGACTAGCCATGCAATAATTTACAATGAAATTTAGGCATTAAGCCAAAGTATCTAACAACCGTCACATCATCACCTAAGCAGCAGTTTGAAACTCATCATTGTTGGAGTTCACGTTTGCGTACCTGAACTTGTTGTTCTCTTCTTGAAGCAAGTCCTTTTGTTCTCTTTGCTGTTGCTGTTGCTGTTGCTGTTGTTGCTGTTGTTGAGCTGGTTGTTTCTTACCGAAACCGTTGGAAGAGGTCTTTTCATTCTTTTCGGTCAACAAGCCAACCTTTTCATTCATGACAATAGCCAACTCTTGCAATCTAGATCTTTGAGGTTCACTAGAAGTAAAATTGATGAATTTTTTATCATCATCAAAAGATCCACTGACTTCTGGTCCTTCAAGCATGGATTCTAAAATAGAAATAACTTGTTCGACAGGAAGGTCAAAAACCTTGGATAATTTGGAAATGGCCAACTTGGAGAAAATCGTTCTATAAGTGAAAATATAAGTTCTCAAACCTTCAACTTGTAATTGGTTTTTCAACATAGTTAATAAATCTTCAGTACCAGGGAACAATTTCCAAATCTTGATAGAAGATAACAAGTTGTAAGCCTTTGACCAATCACCTCTTTGCAAAGCAATTGAAGCATGAACAATATGATCTTTGATACTTTCTGGAGGACCAGTGAAAAATTGTCTATCGTGGAATTCCAATTTACTCTTGAAAGATTTGATATTGGCTTTACGCTTGCTTTCTTTGGTAGAGTTGGAGCTAGCAGCCAAAGCAGGGATTTCTATCAATAATGAACAAGTCATATGAACACATTCCAACAATTCCAAATTTATGTGTTGATGGAAAGGTAATAATTTTTGTTTTTCAGCAGTAGTGGCTTGATTTGGATATTTGGAATTGAAACCTTGTCCAAGTAATTCCTTAGATCTTTGTGAGTTGACAATTTCATTCAACACCCGATTGGATTCTTCAATGGCCCCAGATCTGAATGCACTCAAACCCAATTGGACCAATGCTCTATTATATTGAACTTGCAAGGTAGAATCAAAGTTATTGATACGGTTGTAAATTTGAGAGTTCAAAAACAAGTCTCTAGCCTCGGTATAGTTACCGTTGACGGCATAATAATAAATGGAAAGTAACAAGGCGTGTTTCCCATAAATCTTATTGGAATGAGCGGATAAATATTGCGATAATCCTTCAATCAATTGTACGGGAGTAGCGGTTTTAGAAACCAAGTCAGAGTCACCTTGGATTCCGTTCCAGGCGTCGGTTTCGTTAGCCTTGATCAATTGGTCTGGCTTATAGTAAACGTGTTCTAATCTTCTCAAGACGATTCTAGGCAATTGTTCGGTTTCTGTTCTTACGTCTTGAGGAGTGACTGCCTCAACGTATGTTTGACTTCTAACGATCAATTTGTAGATTATTCCTTCATCCTTCAATCTTTCCACGTATTCGATGGAATGAGGATCGGTGTTTTGTAAGGATCTAGTGAATTCATCATCCAATCTGTCGACCAAAGAGGTGATGGATCCGTAGATGACCTTGACGCCGGCTTCGTTGGCCTTGGGTTCAATGTCAATATCATCAGTGGTTTCACCGTATTCAGAGAGTTGGTAATGTTTAATTTGAGACTCCAATAATGTCAAGAACGAGTTGAGGTCCGATTCTTGTTGTTTCCACAAGTCCAAGCCCATGTAAGCTTGGTTGGCAGAAGCATCGAATCTAATGGACAACAAGGTTTGGTAAATGGAAATCAACTCGAAAATATTCGACTTGTTGGTGGCTTGTAATAACTCTTCCAAGGTTTGGATTTGTTCGAATTTATCGATATTCTTTTTACCACGAGTTTCAGAGATTTGCTTCAAAGTGGCGAAAACAGGACTCAACGATCTGCTGGCATCATCGGCTTGATCCTTGTTGGCAAAACCCACGTTCAAAGGTTCTTCGGTATCAAACAATTCTGGTTGTTCCTTGAACAAATCGAAAAACACTTGGTTTTCCTTGATTTGCTTCTTCAATCTTTGTCTGGCGGTGTTGAAAGCCCTAGCTTCGTTGGCATTCAAGGTCTTTTCCGATTTTTCATTCTCAACCGTAGCATTGATATAATCTTCTAATCCACCCAACATTTTGATATAGACATTAGGAGTTCCAAGACCGTTCTGAGAGGCTCTACCAAGGAAACGACCCAACTTGTCGAATTCACTGACCACAGTGGTCCAATTGTTGGTCCGTTTAGCAACGTTGATGGCTTCAATAGAATCACGGATTTCATCCATCAACTTTTCTTTGGCCGATTTCACCACTTTTCTACCTTCATCCTCACTGTCGGAATCGCTGTCTCCACCAGATCCCTTCATGAAGCTCTTCTTCAAGAAATACGAAGGTCCAGACGCCTGGGCGTCAGAATCAGAATCAGAATCATCGGAATCAGAATCGGATCCATTATCGAACTCGGAGTCGGTGGATTCTTCCGAGAGAATTTCTTCTTCGGAAGAACTTAACAAATCCTCTTCATCAGAGGAGGAGTCCGAATTGTACCCTGATACGAAGAAACGTGACATCTTTGGGTTATAGTTGTCTATCGTTAGTGAAGTTGATAAATTTTCAACGATGTGAAAAAATTTACTGGGGGATGGCGAGTACGCGCGGGCTCAGATGTACGCACGACCCCGGCTGGTGATGGTATCGCGAGCCACGGTATGGAAAACCTGGTACCAGCTGGCTGTAGGACCTGGGTACGTTGGATGTTTGTCAAGATGGTGGATTTGGATGCCTTTGATTTTTTTTTTTGCTAATTTTTTTCCGTCTAAAATGGTATTAAAATCGACACCTTTTTCACCTATCTACTGTAGAAGTAATTGAAGAAATACTGGATAACCCAAGATAACTTGGGCACGTAAATTGGGCACTTAAATTGGGCACTTCAATGTGATATTGAACAATATCGTCCCATCCATAACTACTATTTTGTGGCTACGGTTTCGGAAAACCATCAAGTCTAATAGTGTGTGCTCAACCTGGAATGGACCCTCCTCGCGTACCCATACAACTTCTTAGAACAATTATATTAATGAATAATATTAAACATACTATATAATGCCAATTTCACAAGCCAACTTCGTCTTTATTAATTAGGTTAATGTACAGATTCACCAGAGAAGCTAACCAATATGATTTTAAAGATTTTTGAGCCCTATCAATCTGTGTAGTATAATTTATTTCAGGAACTATTTGTTGTTTCAATTAAAACAAAAAAAAAAGCCTGGCTCTGATACAAAAATCAGTTAAATCGTCACAATTCAGTTTTCATAATCAAGTAATTTATCTAATTGAAAAGTAGTATCAATTTTAGCCATACAAATTAAGATTTCCATCAAGTGTACTGAACTAATTTACAATTATACCTTATCTAACAATGTTTTGTATGTAGAGATTTCAAATCCTTTTTACTGCTCCTTTCAAATGACAATTCTTACATCACCACAGATCATTCAATAATTTCTGTCATTACTCGTAGGTATCGTAATCATATATATATATCAGTGGTTTCGAATGCAGAACCTAAAACGGTACCCTGTATTTTTCCAGCCAATAATTCTAGTCTTTGGTATCATGGTAAATGTATTCATTTCATTTTCAGAGCCGTTACATTAGTCCTCAAGAGATGTTTCGTTGCCAGGGTAAAAGCTACGGACCCTTGAAAACTTGAATGGCTTTTCATTTCTGATTGGGAAATCAGTTACTTCACCAGCATCATCATGACCAGGTTTTCTGACCGCATAATACCTGATCCAAGAAAACTTGTTGAATTTGAAACCTCCCAAAGATTTGATCTGATAATGGTAATGGAATTCGTAATAGGGCACCGCCCCGTTGTCAATGGTTAAATGCACTTCACCATCAGAGTTGATTGTCCATTTTCCTTTATAAATAGGAGTGCTGTCCTTCAACAGATGTTTTCCAGTCTCAATAACCAGGTTAATGGTGGCATTTTCTCGTCTTAAACGAGGAATAACTTTAGTAGGTTCTAATGCAGTGAGTACTTTAATACAAGTTCCATCGGGGTAAAATCGAATATACCTGTAGTAAGTGATTGTTCGTACTGGATTTGTCCAAGTATTGGTGAATTCTGTATGAGCACCTTCACTGTAATAGTTGACCACGCTAATATAGCACCCTAGAAACTTAACGAATGGCCGTTCATGCAACATCAGCTTCCATGAATTATCGTATTGCGGAAGAATTTGAAGCTGATCGGTGGGAATTGGCAAGTTCAAATCTTGTAGATCCTGGCCCACTGTCAAATTCTTAAGCACTTGGGTGTTTTCTTCATATCTTTGGTATGGATAAATCAAATTACACAAGGTTCTCCATGGATGAGAAGTTCCCAACCCAAGGTATGCATGTTTTTTACAAGTTATGGAGAACTTGAACCAACTATCGGGAGACGAAACCATCAAGATCTCAAAGATATGAATCCAAATGTCGTTCGGAAGATGGATGAGTGGCGATACCGGCTTGATATCCGTAATCTGTTCATGGTTATCTATGCCGAGATTGGCGAATTTGATGGTAAGGTCGGTTCCGTCGCCCTCTAGAGGGTTGGGCGCCTTTGCTTCGACATGTTCAAACAGCAGCAAGAGTTTATCGACATCAATGGCCTTAATGACAGCTTCATCCAACTTCAGAAATGCGTTTTTCCCCGTCTCCTCCTTATACTGCTTAACAGCCTGGGGTAACTCCACGTGTCGGTACAATTGATCCACCAGTTCGTTGATCTTGAATGCCTTTCTGTAGAGCTGTACGGCATCTGACATCTTTCCATGGGCCTCTCGGTCAACAGCATGTCGGAACAAGGTGATAGCTTCCTGGTCTTTATCTGAGAGGGATTCCTTCGCTCCCATGATGGTAGTGGAACCACTCATAGTACAAATGGGTGTGGTTGGATTGGGCTGTGACTATTGGAGATGGTTGATGCTCTAGACACTTTTGGTGATGGATTCGGGTCGCGTGGAGGTGGGTCTGGCCCGAGGTGGTGGTGGTGGTGGTGGTGGAAGCCGTTGAGATTGTGACTTGTAGTCTAGTATTGAAAAGGTTGATGATGAGGGCGCAGATGATCGACAAAGGTGTGGCACCCGATGTTTATTTAATAGTCAAATCGATCAGTGATTGACAAGAAATAAAACTGGAGTTCGATTCTTAGGGCCCAGATTCTTAAAGGCTTACCATAGATATAACTGGTGGGAACAGCTTGGTGTCCCCATTCCATTAGACTATATAGAACTATATTACAGTAGACCTATTGGCCGTAGGATCCTGAAATGAAGCAGCTACCAACCGATGTGGTATTGTTTGGTGCTTTGTTTAAATGGTTGGTGTTTCATGGGAATTGGAATCGATTGTTATGTCAAGTTATCCCAATAACTGGTCCAAGAAATCAGTGTCCTTTGGTGCCTCTGTCGGGGTCACCTTCTTGTCTTTCTTGACAGTCTTTTCCACACTCAAATTCTGCAATAAGCTTTCTATAGATTCCTCTTGGTGTACAGGCTCCAATGGTTGTGTGGGGTGGTGAGTCTTGGTTCCTAGTAGCAAATCCAAGTCGTCATCGATATTATATTCGGTCTCATGGTTGGAAGAAGCGGCTATTCGACTGTTGAGAGCGGAAACGTGATCCTGGTTGTTGGGGTCGATGTTGTTGATCTCCAATACCTTTGACTTCTTGATAGGTTCCGAAGGATTGAACTTTTTTCGGATTTGTTCGTAAAGACGGGCCTCTTGGACCTTGATGTCCCGTTGACGGTTCTGTTCGATCTCTTGTTCGGTCAATGCTCTGATTTCCGGCTTGCTCTTGTTGTGGTCAATCGACAGCCCGATCACAAACCCATCAAGCTGGTCTGACGGCAAGTCCATCACATTCATATGCTTTTTCTTGTGCAACTCTTGGTAGTCATCGTCGGGCCTGGTGATGTCTTTGTAGCTGTCGATCCCATACTCTTCCAAGAAGTTGTCGGTCACCTTTGCCTTTAACACCTTACGGTTCTTGGTGGGGGCATTGACATTGGCCAATATATCTCGTAAATTGAGGGCCTGGTCTTGGTGTTGCAGTTGTTGAAGTTGTTCCCTTTGTTGGTTCTGCTGCGACCCGAGATATATTCCGTCCGCATGCTCGATGTTTTGTTGATGCTCGTTCTGGTGCGCTTCTTGTCCCTGTTGGTCGTGTTGGTCGTTTTGATCTTGTTGGTCCATCTGGGCCAAGATCTGGGTCCGGATTTTGACCTTTTGGTCTTTGGTCAATTCAGACTGGCCCAACTGGGGGTAGAAATGGTTGAGCAACGCCTCGTCGGTGTCGGAGTCCCATTCGGAGTCAGAATCTTCTAGAACGATTCGCCCCGCGTTCTTGGTGGCATCGGCCCGTTTGGATGTCCATTTGGCCCGGGGGCCAGTGTCTTTAGAGGGGGTTGCTATCCCGTGTTTCTTCATGTACAGGCGCTTGGCCTTCTTGTCCCATTTTGAGTTTTTAAGCACCATGAGTGAATCAACCTCGGTCCAAACGCTATGATCCTGTGGCCCTACTTGGTGGTTATGTTATTACTGGTGATACTTGTGCAACCAGCCTAATCGATTCAATTGTAGCCTTTAGTGCGGTGGGGGGTCTTTAACCAGTGTCGCATTAGTGTCATATTTAGTGTCGCGTTTTTTGAAGGTGCTAAATGCCCACTACAACCCCAATCACCTCTGCCCATACTCTAAAAACACTGCCGAATGGGGGTACATGTTGGTGCAGGTAAACTGCGGTACATTTGCAGCCATCGGTGACCCGCCTCCCTGCTTCCCCTCTCTGGCAGATTCTTTTCTATCGGGTATTTAAAGGGTGGTGTGTCCCCCGAAACCTAGACCAATTTAGTTGTCACAAAATTCACCACGGTTTGGTGGCGTCTGTTCGCATACCACAAGTTTATCATCTAGTTTTCGCCAGATATATTTCCTCCTTCTCCTCTCCACCAACCATGCCGGACCAACCCAATCCCAAATCCATAGAGGAGATCTTGAAGCTCATATCTAGAGGCGAAGCTCTCAATGAGTCCCAACAGAAACAGATGAACGATTACAAGTTCTGGAAAACCCAGCCGGTACCTCGGTTGGATGAAGCCATTGATTCCGAGGGTCCCATCAACAGCACCTTGACACCTGACGACATTCCCGACGAACCATTACCCTTGGTCGACGGCTTCGAGTGGAGTACCGTCGACTTGGACTCTGAATCTGAAGTCGAAGAACTTTACCAACTCTTATATGAGCATTACGTCGAGGATAGGGACGCGACATTCAGATTCAAGTATTCTCACGAATTCTTCAAGTGGGGCTTGAAGCCTCCTGGATGGAGAAAGGAATGGCACGCTGGGGTCCGTGTCAAGGATACCGGTAAGTTGGTAGCCTTTATTGGCGCCATCCCCATCACCTTAAAGTTGAACAAATCCCAAAAAGTCATCCCTAGTGTGGAAATCAACTTCTTGTGTATCCACAAGAAATTAAGATCGAAGAGACTCACTCCTGTTTTGATTAAGGAAATCACAAGAAGAGTCAACAAACAGAACATTTGGCAGGCCTTGTACACTGCCGGGATCATTTTGCCCTCCCCAGTGTCTACTTGTCGTTATACCCATCGCCCGATTAATTGGAGCAAACTTCATGATGTGGGTTTTTCTCATTTGCCTGCTGACAAGACCAAGGCTGCCATGAATGCTCATTATTCCTTACCAAACACCACTTCGACCAAGGGCTTGAGACCAATGGAAAAGAAAGACGTCCAACAAGTGTTTGATTTATTCAACAAATTCCAAGAAAAATTCGATATAGTTCAAATTTTTGATATTGAGGAATTCGAACACTGGCTTTTGGGAGGTAAATCTACCAATGAGAGTTCCAAGGTCATCAAGACTTATGTGGTTGAAGATGATAGTGGAAAAATCACCGATTTCTTTTCTTATTACTTATTGCCATTCACAGTTTTGGATAACGCTGACCATAATGAATTAGGAATTGCATACTTGTACTATTATGCATCGGAATCTTCTGGAAAGGAACATTACAAGCAAAGGTTGAACGGTTTGATTAACGATGCGTTGATTACTTCTAAGCAGTATAACGTTGATGTGTTCAATTGTGTTACCTCTCAGGATAACACGTTTTTTATCAAGGACTCCAAGTTCGGAAGCGGAGATGGATTCCTCAATTATTACTTGTTCAATTACAAAACCTGGCCCGTCCACGGAGGTATTGACAAGCAGACCAAGGAAGTGGTCAACGATCAGACCAGTGGTGTGGGTGTAGTCATGTTATAAGAAGGCGATCTCATACTACTACTACTACTCCTACTACTACTACAACAACAACAACAACCAAACAGTAGACCACTCAGAACCCTTTTTGCCCCAACTTTTGGAAATTTGAGAACGAGTGTAAATTTTTGTATTAGAATAGCAGTAATGGGCAAAAGACATCCATTACCAGCTATTGGCTTGAAACGGCTGATTACGTCACTCCAGTCGTTGGTTCTACAGTGACGAATTAATAATATTCATATCAAATGATAAGACTAGTAGCCGAAGTAGAGGCCATCTTGGTAGGACAATTAAGTATGATCAAACAGTCGAAATATTGGAGAATTTATGCCAATATATCACAACCAAGAACAATTGGGATGACATATCAAATTCACCGGACTTTTGCATAACCACAATTCGGAAGCAAAGACCCCAACTGGAATTGCCCGTTCCATTACAGAATAAGATTATTTTTGTATTTTTTTCATGTCTTAAATACATTTTTATAATTATGCAATTTCTGTAGTTAAGATAACGATCAGAACTATAATTAATAGAAGGAAAAGGCCAAAAAGAAAACCAATTAAAATAATATACCATAGGTTAGTAGACTCAAACAATTAAGTTCAAGGAGCACAATGGTCAATTTCCACCACCGTAGTGGTTTTTCTGGCCCCCCATCTTACCCGCTAATTATATCCACTACATTCGCTTAATTGTTGAAATCAGCATTTCTATGTAATCGCTTCCAACTAGTCCAAGTCATTATGGCCCAATAAAAATCGAAAAAAAAAACAAAAAAAAATCCCTAGTCCCAAAATCCCATTACCCAATGCTGTAATGAGCTAAAAGAACCAATCATCATCCCTCTTCCTGGTTCCATTCCCATGGAATTAATGGACATGGTCAAGAGTATCATGAGACTATAAGTACTACACCTAAAGAAACACAACCAAATGGCCAAAAAAATTGCAAAAAAATTGCAAAAAAACACAATTTGAACCGGAAAAACCACACCTCTACAAACAAATCAACTTATATCTCCAACCCCTCCATCATCGGTCACCCGTATCTCTACTTAGTGCCTCGATTGGTGGTGGTACCCATGCCATCTCATCTGAGAGTGCACACAAGGGCTCATCAGTAAATTTTTTGAAAAATCATCTCTAACCACAACCGCCATGATCTCTTCTAGTACGTGGGTCCCAAGGGGATACGCCTCCGAGTTCCCAGAGAAGTATGAACTCAACGATGAGGAGATGGAAAGAATTACCGCCATGGCAAAACTCGAATTGAACGATCAAGAAGACGATGAAGACGACCAAGAGGAACCAACTCCAGAAGGAAAACTCAAAGAACAAATCGAAGTCGATGACGACTTGAAGGAGTACGACTTGGAAAACTACGACAACGACGTCAACGAAGACGGCGAGGAGGTCACCATGTTCCCCGGATTATCCAACACCGATGCCCAATTCCATCAACAACAAGATGGAAGTGACCCATACCTTACTCTTCCAACCGAAGTCGATGTTCAAGAAGAAAAGCAAGAATCCCAGATTTACCCCACCGACAATTTGGTTTTGGCCACACGGACTGAAGACGACATCTCGTACCTTGATGTCTATGTTTATGATGACGGTGCCGGAGCTCCAGATGGAGCAGAGGAAGAAGAGGAGGACAAGCTTGATGCCGATGTTGCCAAGGGGTTAGTCAGAGAGTCCACGTTGTACGTGCACCACGACATCATGTTGCCAGCATTCCCATTGTCGGTTGAATGGATAAACTACAGACCGGGCCAAGCCGAGAACGAAACCGATTTGAATATTGGAAACTTCGCTGCCGTGGGGACTTTTGACCCTCAAATCGAAATATGGAACCTCGATAGTATTGATAAGGCATTCCCAGACATGATTCTTGGCGAACCAGTGAAAAATTCGATGTCTGGATTAAAGAAAAAGAATAAAAAGAAAAAGAATAAGGGCCATGTGACTACCCACCATACTGATGCCGTGTTATCGTTGGCTCATAACAAATCCCACAGATCAGTTCTTGCATCCACCTCTGCCGACCACACCATCAAATTGTGGGATCTTACCACCGGTACTGCCGTTAGATCATTGATCAATGTTCACAACAACAAAACGGTTTCTTCATCTCAATGGCATTCCAAGGAACCCTCTATTTTATTAACCGGTGGGTACGATGGAACTGCTGCTGTGACTGACGTCAGAATTTCCGATGAGTCCCAAATGACCAGAAATTTCAAAGTGGGTGCTGGGGAAGAAGTGGAAAACGTCCGTTGGGGTCATCCTTCAATTCCAGAGATTTTCTATGCTGGTACCGATAACGGTAACATCTACTGTTTTGATGTCAGAAACACCGAAAAGCCTCTCTGGACCTTACATGCCCACGATGCCGGGATCTCATCATTGGACGTCAATGCTCATATTCCTGGGATGTTGGTCACCAGTGCCATGGGAGAAAAAACCGTTAAGCTCTGGAAATGCCCACCAGATAATTCTTCTGGTCCATCGATGGTATTGTCTCGTGATTTCGGTGTGGGTAACGTTCTTAGTTGTTCATTTGCTGGAGATATCGAAGTTTCCGGTAATTTAACTGTTGGGGGAGTTAGTGGAGCATTGAAATTATGGGATGTGCTTTCCAACTCTTCGGTAAGAAACCAATTCCGTTCAGAATTGAAACAATTACAAATCGATGCCAGAAACGAAGCCAAGCAAAATGGTAGGGCTTCAAGAATCGCCAGAAAGTACCAAGGTAACTACAATGAAAATGTTATGTCAGTGGAAGCTGGTGGATTGGAGGACGATTCCGATTCCGATGGTGAAGATTTGGAAGTCGACGGAGAGGACGATGAGTAATTAGATGTACATTAATAAATCAAGACATAATTTGTAACTCAAAACTAAAACTTACACTAGGATAATAAAGTCCAATAGATTTGCATCTATAAATGGCTTTCGAAGTTCTGCACCAACACATCGATTTCCGATCCGCTAGATATAGACCCATCGACTACCCCATCGACGCTGATAGTTGGTGTCACATGTACACCGACTCCTCTCAAGTACTTGGTGAAATACTTGACGTCGTTGGTGGCGGAGTTACCAGTATTGTGGGGTTCATCTTTGTTGGTTTCAATCTTCAATTTATTCAAGATGTCAGACTTTGTGAAAGGTAACTTCAAGTCAGCAGCAGCAATGTCAAAAATTTGCTCGTAGATCTGGTTCCTGTTCAAGTCGGAATTGGCAGTGTCATAAAACTTTTCCTTCTTTTCAAAAATCGACCTTGAAAGCTCCCAGAAACGACGAGATGCCTCTTGTGGAGCCTTTTCCCGTAACAAAGCAGAGGCCACCAAGGCAAACTCATGCAAAAGAACCGAGTTTGGGTGCCATGGTTGGATCACGTTGACAAACACAAACTGGAACCGGTTGGGATGCTTCTCTTGAAGTTTGGGAATCACCGAATCTTGCAACTTGAAAAAGATCTTAGCACTGAAGGGACAATTGTAGTCCAAATACAAGTTGATGACATGAGGGGCTTCGGCCACCGATGCAGGAACCAACTGCTTGAGTGAATAGTAGTAATGGGTGTAGTACTTTGGAGAAATCATGTTTGGAGTTTAGCGATCGATTATCAATAGGGGAGCCACATCATTATTTATATGGGGTGATTACGTAAGATCACGGTTTAATCGAGATCGGATTTTTTTTTCGATTGGGAGTATGATAAAATAACTACCTAGAAGATCGTAGCAATTGAGTGTAAACAACATAGCCGAATTCCCAGGAACTAAAACGTTCTGGGTGAGGGTTGATTGCTCTATAAAGATGAACATAAACGCACGTGCTATACAGCCCGAGGTACTAATCAATGGAAACTCATGGGTGCAAAAATTTGTCTATGGGTGCAAATTTATACCATTTTACCTTGCGACAAACCGGGATTTTAAGTGCCTCTGGAATTCTTGGTTGTTCTTGATTTCCTAGGAGAGTTGACCGGTGACGATTGTAATGAGGGAACAGTCAGAGTATCCGATAAGTCATAGTCTTGGGGATTGATTCCAAAACTGTCCACATTTACCTGAGCTTCCTGTAAACCTATAAGCCGAGACTGGGGCTGGGGCTGCTTATTTTCAGTTGTTTTGTTAGTTTTCCTTTGTCTTCCCATTTTTCTTTGAGCAGCACTTTTGCGTTTCTTGTTGAGTTTTGTTCTTCTGGTTGTCTCTTTCACTTGCTGCTGTATATTTTTCTCTGTAGTCGTAGTCAATTCCAATTGGCGGGGGTCCTGATCGAGAGACTGGGATTCTTCGGTTGGACTGGTTGGTACAGCACTAGTATCTCTTGATCTTATCAAGGCTTTTTCGTAATATTCCTTCACTTGCTGTCGTATATCATTTCTCATCTCTCTTCTGCTCATAGTTATCTTGTGTTCTATTTCATCAAAATCCTTATTTGCTAACAGTGGTGTATTCACCGATATTTCAGGAGGTGAATCAGTGACTAGGCCTAATTCAGGCAGTAAATTTGCAATGATCGACTTGACCGGTAGTTTAAGTGTCACAAGCTTCGATTTATTTACTGTTGAAGATTCTGGCTCGACTTGTGCTATGGTATCAAGTTTAGACCTTTTCTTTGTAACTTTACCCTCTCGAATCTTTTTGGGTTCGGATTTGGGTTTCTTTTTTGGAGTCTGTACCACTGAATCTTCATTTTTACTTATTTTTGTGCTGCTCCGAGTGGAGCTTCTTGTTTTCAAAGGACTAGGACTTGTATTCCTTCCACTGACATGTGGTTCTGGTGTGTTAGACTTGAGTTTACGGGACCTTGTTTGTCTCACAAAAGAGTCAATATCAGGAACAAAGTATTGGTTTTCTTTGGGTTCGGTCATCTTTGGGTCCCTTGACGATACTGTCCGGGAGCTTGACCTTGTCTGTCTTTTAGTAGTATTTTCGGAATTGGTCGAAGTATTTTCAGTAGAATTATCAGTTGAAACCTCGGGGTTTTGGGGTGGAGTGGACTCTGCTGGGGTAGACTCCTGTTGTGGTGACTGTGATTGCGGAGTTGGTGGCTCCGGGGGCTGTTTATGGTTAGCACTTGGGGATTTTACAACTTTTGAAGAGTCTTGCACTTCAACAGGATGATTTTCGTCGCCAGACTCGTCTTCTGAAGTCTCTGCCGAGGAAGGCGGGATTCTAAGGGACATGTTGGACATGGATATTTTATTCCTGCCAATTTTAAAGACCGTAGGGGAAGTCTTGGGTCTGGCAGGGGCCACAGAAGAAGCATTAAGGCTGGGGCTTTGTACCCGGATGGTGCTGATGTTTTGATGCAGGGCCAGGCCCACTTTCTCTATATTTTGGTGATCCACATGTGTGGTTTTGGGCCTCTTTGGCTGTGGCAGTATTTCTGAAAGAGCTCTTTTCGCCAGAACAGAGTTGGGGGAAGGCTGTGGGCGGATCCATTGGTCAATTGGACCAGTTCGAGCCGCTAAGGAGGTTTTGGGGCCGGTTTTTGGTTTGATTTCTTTGATATTCTCAGGGTTTTCGATACTTTCGAGGGGTCTGCCGGTCCCGTTGGATTTCTGGGGGATGACTGGGCTATGGGTGCGGACAACTGCCATCCTTTGGGCCTCCTGGCGTTCTCTTTTGACGATTTCCTCCATTTTGGACGCAAACACACTCTTTCCTAGCGACCGTTTGGATGGTGTTCGTGGTGTAAAAGCATACTGTGGTGGAGCTTGAGGATGTCGTACAACCAAAGGGGTGATGGCTAAGGGAGACGGACTGGTCCCATTGGTCAGGGGGTATTTTGGCGTGAATCCGGCTGTAGTTGCTGGTGTGGCGAGTGGAGAAGATGAGTGACTTGAATCAACATTGGAAGCAAGGGAACCAGGAATACGGATCTTGGAAGTATCCGGGTCATGGTCCCGGTCCTGGCCGGGACTTCGCCACAACAAGAAGTCGGGATACTTGAATCTGGAGAGTAATCGCAGAAACATGGCGAGAGGGGCCAATGTGGTGATGAAGTTAAAGATGGAACGAGATCACATCAAAACAACGGTGAGAATGCCCCAAAAAGGAAATGGAGGGATTCGGGCGGTGGAAGCCTACGGGGATGGATCTACGACGTAATCACACGAAGTAACAAATGTGTTGATGATCACGAATCACAGGTTACAAAATGACCACCAATGGCAGCAAAAAGACAGGAGGGGTACGATAGGGTGCAAAAGCCCAAAGGGACCAAAAAGATCAAAAAGGATCAAAACGACAAACAGACCAAAAGAGGTCAGAAAAGACGCACCAACCGACAGAAGGAAAAATGAGAAAGGTGAGAAACACGATAAGATGCAACACCAGAAAAGCAACACGAAGTAGTACCAGAAGAAGCGTGTAGAAATGAGGTTATGGGACAGGGACCAAACAGTATCAATAGTTGCAAAAAAGTGCACAAGAAGATCGAACAAGACAAATAGACAAATATGAAAAGTATTACGAGGCATTACGAGACTTTACGGAGCATTACGAAACTTCACGAATCAGTAGGAAGAATCACGAAACATTACGAAAACATCACCAAACATTACGAACATCACCCAACATCAACATCGTAAAGCACCACGACAAAAACATCACGAGCTTTACAAGTGGATAGAAAAGCTCACGTCCAACAGATATGGCTACATTACACCTCCCCGCCCAGGTAGACTATAATCTCACATTATGGCAATGATTGCAGTTATATATAATACAGATACCTATACATCAAACAAGTATAACCAATTTACACTTGTCAAACAACACCTCATGGAATTTGGAATCGTCATCAACCTCGAATTCCTTCAATTTAGCCCGATGGATGTCAGAAAAATCTTCATTGACAATATCGTTTTCATTGATGAAATCATCGTAGTCGTTTTTAAGGAACAATTGAATATCTTGGCCATGGCCATAGTGTCTGGACTCATCCAATTCATCCAAGTTTAACCGTTTATGGAGCTTTGTCTTCAAGTCTTCTAATCTCAAATTGGATGGAAGTAATAACACAAATATATCGTCTTGATAATAGAATTTCACCTTCACCTTGACTTGCTTTGCATCCAGCGAAGGTCCATTAAGAATATTGCTTGTTGAAGAAGATCTGGACCGTCCGACTGATTCGGTGGAGGTAGGAGTGGTGGAATTTCGGGTGGGACCGTTGGATTGATGTAACGTAGAATATTGCGATAACCGGTCTTGTTGATAATTGGACTGTTGACTTATTGGTTTGGACGATCTTTTTATATTGGTGCCATCATCAGAAAATTCTCTGTCGAATCCGTTTTCCAAAACTTCAAATAATTTTAATACTTCCTCTGACCGAGATATATGAACAGGAAGCGCAATCAAGTTTCGCAAGTAGTAATCCAATTTTTCTCTTCTTAATTTCGAAATACTGTCATTGACATTAATTAAAGGTCCCGGTATGGAGGGAATGATTCTTCTTGAGTTTTCGATTTTTCCAGCTTCAAAGGGGAAAAGCTCCAATAATCTAACTTGTAAATCATAAAAGTCTTGATAATATCTGTATAAGTATCTGATTTTGCCATTCGATAATCTCGCTATCACCAAATATTGATATCTTCCGTGGTCAAGTTGATACGAGTCCACTCCTGCCTCCAAGATGGTTGTATTTGAGGAACTTAACGAGGACCGATTGGATTGGGAATTACCTTCGAAAAATTGAGTGTTTGAAGATACCGGAGGAGCTTGGTTATTGGTGATGGAGCCAAGAGGGATGGTCGATGCTTGATATTTAGCCGTCTGGTCTTTCCATTGTTCGACGGTAGGGATTTTGAAACTATCTATAACTTTAACGATTTCTTCACTAGTATGAGGACTCAATACCTGTGATGAAGAGGGGTTTAATAAATCAACAATCTTGACATATGATACTGGGACCAATCCCGGGCCACCCAAGCGGTTGATGGGCTTGGCAATAAACCATTCGTAATCATGGTGAGCACAAATGATCAAATTTTCACCGGGGGAAATATCCAATTCATCTTCACGTTCGGCCTTGAATTCAAATAAAGTAACGGCATAAAGGGTCTGGTTGGAGTTTCTCTTGGCCGGGATAGTGGCTGGTATGGTGGCCGGGAGTGGGGTGTGGTCATTTTGATCGGTGACAGGTCTGGACCTATTGAAAACCTCGAAATAACTAATGGGGACCATTCCTCTGGCATGGGTCATGGGATTGGTGGCCTCGTACCAGCCATTGGAATTATCATTGGAATTCGTATCATTATCATCGGTAAGAACATGGAAAAAGTCACCTTTGGAAAACTTCAACTCGCCAGGACCTTGAGGTTGATAATCATATAAAGCCTTGATGACCTTCTTGGGAGATTGAAGCACGGGATCAAGGTCAACTCCAGGGTTGGACTGCGACGACCCCACCCGAGATATCGAGTGTTTGGGCGACCCGGACGAGTTCGACAGTCTTTTACTTCTTCTAAACGACTTGATCATTGATTAGGTGAAATAGGTATAGGGGAACGGTGGGAGTGAGGGGGAGGGTATGGGGAGACTTTTGGAATGGTGGGCAAAACGTTTTTGTATGGGTGGATTACGTGGGAGAGGACCTAACGGATTAGTGGATGATTTCAATGTACCTACTTCTATAATGTTCTATCGTTGGGATAAGGGATGGTGGTAGTGGCAGTGGTAGAGGTGAAGTTTGGAATGGCTCCGGAGACGAACCGTCGTGCGCGCACACAATTTTCAGAATAAGGGACGGTCTTTTTACAGGGGGAAGGAGCAACAGGGGCAGCAGGAGGAGGGGGCTGAACACCTGGATACACCAACGGTAGTCACAGAAACAAGTGCAGGTAAATCTACTATGTTTCCCGCAGCATTGTGCATGCATGTGGTATATATATATATATATATATATATATATATATATATAATGTGTAGAACACCGAAGCCATTAAAGGTTCCAATGTCCATACTGTAGTAACAGTGGTACTTTGGTAGTACTAAGGCACCAGTGACGGGAATTCCTAACAACGATCGTATATATGAGGGGGCGATAGACCTTAGAGGAGGCACAATCGTGTTGCCCTGGTCAAAAATTATTGGCCATACCGACGATCACCAAAAATATGTGGGCTTTTCAGGTGTGGAAAATTGTAACGGAACAGTATTTTGGAGACGGATTAGTGGGGATTTGATGTGTTTTTTTACGTGGTTAACGGCAGGTACGGTGAGTGGCCCGGTTGTCTCATCAACGAGGCTGGTTAGCGAAGCCATACTGTGCTTAGGCATTACTCAAGCTAGATAAATTAGTCCCAATTAGGAAATATTGGCACAAATGCCATCCCACCACCGAGAATGTTACGATAGTGGGGATCCGAGTCCGAAACGCGGTGGTCCTCCAGGGTCTAGCAACTGCGGTCTCAATTCCTAGCTACTCTGGTGGTACCTATACCATCACTCGAAGTAATGGATACCAGGTTGGCTATAAAAACGGTATCGAGGTCACATGAGCTTCGTTGGGCTTAGCCTTACATGATGAATGAGATTATAAATTTATTTTTATTTTTGAATTTTGCTGGATCTATTTCACCATGCCAACCACTAATGTAAAAGTAAGTGAACAAACTGGTTTACTTACAATTCCTATTGCGTGGTGCTGGTGCATAGGTAATATACTAATGCGGTTATGTTTCCATACCGCGAAACATGCACCATGTACCGCATTTCATGTACATTGACGCGTTTTATGCTATGACCAATACAACTTGTTTAAGATCTTGGTTTAGACCCATATCTAACTACTGCTGCCACTACACCGCCCCACTATTGTGTACAAGCAAAGTGTTGCATCATACACTAATCCTAACAAACAATAGCTTGACCGACGTGGCCTATTGTATCAGGTCGCACATTTATGTTCTAGATCTCTTGTTTGAAACACCTCACCTGACCTACCATGCCACTTGCCTCTATGTAGGAATTTGCACTGGCCACATCTACTTTTTGATCTTTTGCAGTCACAACCTGTCAAACCTGCTTTAACTTCCTGTCAAACGACTTGTCCTGTAATTGCTTGTTTGTGACATCCACACGTTTAGTTTCGGTCCGTTAGGTGTATCTCTTTGGCCACCATGACCCCTCTAATCCTTTTTTCTTCTTGTCTTCTTGGGTACTCACTTCAGTGTACTTTTATTGGTGCCCATTGGAAGCAAGAAAATTCATATCAATACCATCGATGCCTTCGACCGACTCGATGTACCTTTTTTCCGAGTCGTAGTCGAACTCCTTAATTTCTCCAAAATCTTCTTTTATTTCCGACCCACTGGACCCTTCAGCTGGCGACTTCGAGAATCCCGATTCCAAGCTCTCGCTATCACTGTAATTGTACCCATCGAAATCTTGGGCTTTATTGCGGTACTTCTTCTTGGGTGGCTTTTTTTCCGCCTCTATTTGTTCATACTAGATGTTAGTAACTGAATAGTTTTGGAGTATTTTTAATTTTTTTTTTTTTTTTTTGTTTATTCTTTTGGTTCACCAAGATTGTTTTGTTGAAATCCTGGTGTCGTTGTCGTGGTCCGGGACAGTATTATCATCATGATACTTACTTCTCTATACTTTGCCAAATAAATCTTCAAAGTTTCAGCATAGTTCTCAAATCCTAAAGTGTACATGGCCCACAATATATCTTCTCCATTTAAAGTCTTTCTTTTTTCAATTTTGCATTTTTCGGCAGCCTGACTGGTAACAAACGATATGAACTCGCTGACACTCTCTTGAATACATTCCTTGGATTCTCGCGATAATTTTGCATGTTGTGGAAGTGCCTTTTTCATCACTCGTCCAACTATAAAAGTTAGTATAACAGCCCAAATAATTATTAGCCATCCCCTGAAATGTGACCATTTGAATTCCTGGAAATACAAAATAACCCATACTATCCAATTCACTCTAAGTATCAACCTTGAGGACTGCCTCGAGCTCCCACCCACTTTATCTCATCCATCATCTGATTATGTTGCACGCTCTTGTAAATTCGTGGCCCGGAGGAACTTTGATATAAACTTTCAATAACCGAGTGCAAAACAAGCACGTCGACGAATCTATTATTCGAAAGCTTTGCCAAGGAGATGGGGGAATATTTTGAACTTCACTCGTGGAACCTCGGGTCTTACATGGTCCCATCTTCTTCACTTACCATTTGCTATGGGTAGGAACCGATCCTGTTCCTTTATCTCATAATCACAATTATGCCATTCACTGTCTATAGCTGATTTGTAGGTGTCCATTCTTGTAATCTACAGATTTTTAATTCCCTTGTGTATATTCATTTGTTTGACTTTATTAATTTGCGACATCGGAGATGAAGTTATCAGATTAGATGTATATGCGCGCCGTACATGTCATGTATTTTTGAGACATTACAGCAGACACAAAATGCGACCGATACCAGCCAGTATGGACTCAAGTACTGATTGACCGTCACTAGTGATTTGCACCAATCACCCAGAATCATGTTCCAGCAAAGTCTATTTCCTGTTGTTCTGGTGTGTATTTTTGTTGAAGATGTTTTTTTTATATCTTTTCTTCAATTTTGAGGTTGCCATTCTATATCAATTTGTCCATACACCTCTTGAGATAATCATGGTAGATCTCACAATCCTTACTCTCTTCTTTCCAGTAAGAAAAAAGCATAATTGAGTGCTCGAACATGACGATCATACCCTGCTTAGGCATAAGAACGTCAATCATGGCTATTATATCATTAATTCCACCAATATCTTGAGACAACCCAATGAAATGTTGGAAATTGGCATCAGACATTGCTGCTTGAACCATCTCTTGGATCTTCATGTACAACATAAACTGATAGACATTTCCAATAAACAAATTTCGCAAATAATACCACAGGCCCGGATGCCTATGAGCACCTATTTTGGGTATTAACAACTTGGGAATAGAAATAAGATGCTGTACAAAAATTCGAAGAATCCGGGATTTGGTCAAGGGTGGGCTTTTCAATTTGAATTCATTGGCATCTACTGGAGTCCCATCTCTTGATTCAGTTTCCACAGGATACTCAATATCATTGGAAAAATCTTCATCAGGATATTGTTTTTGATAGAAATTTGGTGCATGTAACAAATTGTAGTAATCTAATCCTCCTAATTCACTAGGATCAGATTCACTATTACCACTATGATTCGAAAATATAACTGAGGAAGACGAATCGAGCGAGTCAAATGTAGCTTGATTTTCTGTATTCGCTTTCATTACCGCCATGGCAGCTCCTAGTAATTCCATAAATGGAATACGATCTTCCAAAATTAAGTAGATTATGGGTCTGAAAAGTAATAATTTTGAATTGATAATTCTGGTTTTAATGTACATGATTGATTCCGATTGAGCACGCAATAATAAATCGTCGTCCACTAAGAAATCATCCAATTTATCGAGAATATCGTACTCGTTAGGTGAGGGCAGCTGTGCTTTTTGATTTCTATGTTTTTTCATTCTTCTGTAAATTTGATCCACGTCAACTTCTTGCAAAACGAAATTTCTAATACTTGGAGTTAGCGAATTAATAACCCCATTATACTGGTTCAAATATTTGATAAAACTGACCCAAACGGTTTCTTCATAAAATGTGGGATTATCCCAAGTCTCTTGCATCACAGATTCCAAAGAATGTAATTCATCAAACATTTTGTTATCAATTTTTCTAACGGCAATTTCCGTCAAGAAATAGTACCATGACTTTTCATCATAATACTTACTGGCAACCATTAAACTTGCCTCACTATGTTCTGATCTAAATTCTTCAGGAACAGGATCAACGATTTTTGGGAAAGTGGTGGGAGGAATAACCTGAGTAATTCCTGAAATTGGGACATGAGGTGATAGTTCTACTCTTAATTCACATTCTAACTTTAAACATGTCCAAAATAAACGATCCACTGTTTCTTTCTCCTTTGGATCAATTATATGATGAGAATCAGCGAGGAAACTTCTATTTCTATGAATTTCAAGGTAGTACATCATACTTTGACATGCTTTTGAAATGTAACGGTATGCAGGTAAGGAATTCAAGCAATATAAATAAAATTGGCTGGTCAATAAATTGAATATGACCTCTTGTAAGGAACTTGGTGTAGTGGTGAATGAATAAGAAGCCGAAATCAATTTTGCGTATTTGACCAAACCATATGCCAAATCCACTCTGGTTTTTGGAAGTTCTTTGGGTATACTAAACCGATTGTCGGAAAAAGACCCTATATCGAAACTGTTTCTTTCCTCTATGGAACTTGAATATTTGCCCAAGTTATCCAATTGAATTGGGGTCGAAATCGCCCCTAATGCACATACCATCACAATGACAGGAATGGATTTACATAAAGAGTTAAATGCCCTTCTGCGATAAGGCACGTCATCTATGCTGCTAGCTTTTAATGCAAGAAAATAAAATTTAGGCATTTCAGGAGAAGATGGATCGTAATTGTCCAATAAACGCATAAATGTAATTTTGGGATCGTGATGTTTAAGGATTTTGTAGATTTCCAAGGATTCGATTAATTCTAGAACGTCCAACACCGGGACTTTTGTATGACAATTAATGAAGAAAGAATTTAAAAGACTGGGGAAGAACTTGTCTAGTAATTTTTCGAATGCATGCATGGATTTTAGTTGAGCTTCTAGTGAATGGCTCTGGGGGACTGCGGGTCCAATGGTGGAACTGTTATACGATTGGACCAATTTATGGATGACTTTATCGACATTTGCAGGCGGTTCATCGAAGCATTTGCCAAAATATCTCCAACGTAGAATTGAGGTCACAGACATGTCCCATATGCAATTATCAAAGTGATAGACCTCGAGTTTTTTTCTCCGTTTATTTTCCGCCTTCTCATCTTGTTCCAAGCCATGAGCTTTTTTGATATCTTGGACATCTTTCATCAACACATTGAGCTTTGAGAGAATATCATTATTATCCAACAAAAATGGATCTTTGGGAGTGTCGTCGCTGCGATAATGACAATTGACATTTCCAGTTTTAACACAGGAGCCGCATCTAGGACGCCCGTTGTCACAGCGTATTTTTCTCATTCTACAGTTCTCACAAGCAACGGTGGTTCTTTTCCGAGCCTGGTTGGGTCTCACAGGAGTCTTTCGTTCCAACAGTTCCACCAAGATAGGATGCTGGAACGGCGACGGGTGTGCTGGTGCCATGTGATGCTGGGGATGCTGGCCAGGGCCGGGCGCCGGGGGCAATGGGGTGCTTAGTTGGGGCTGAAGTGGCGGCATCGGTCCCATCTGGGCGCCAGGGAGATGGTGAGTGGGTGGGATTTGATTTTGAGGGTGTTGGTCTTGGATTTGCATTTGTGGAGGTGGCGGAGGCGGCGGAGGCGGTTGTCGATGTGGCGGCGGCTGTCTTTGGTCTTCTGGGTATGGCGTATAGTACTGGGCCTCTGGAGGCATGTTGGATCTGGGAACAGGCTGGTTGTTAGGCGGGACAGGGTAGTAGTTGATGCTGTAACCATATGGTATCGGGCGTGAGGAATGACCAGAGTTGCCCGACGAGGAACTATTCAGGCCTAAGCTCGGGTCCTCATGCTCTTGCTTCATAGTGATATCCAGCTAGATAGATATAAGGCAACAGAAGAGCAAAAGAGAAGATAATGAAAGAAAAAAAAAATTTTTATGATAGTCTAAATTACCTGGGTTTCATCACAGATACTCAAAAAGAAGTGATAGTTACAATCAACAAGCTCGTGTATATATGCCCGCAGATCCTCCTGTCTAAGATAACTAAGTTTTGGCCTAGCAATGCGGCAATGACCACCAGGCGCCGTATTTGTCATTAAAGAATAGCGTTAGGAACACTCGGTTTTTCTTGCCCCACATTGTGACGGATGAGCCATCTAATGCCAGATCTTACACAATTGCACCAAAATATCAACCTTGAAAACCTGAAATAAAGAACACAGAGAATATAGAGAACACAGAGAACACAGAGATATGAATATATAGAGACATCCCAGTGGCCCCGAGTGAATTCATCACTCCGAGGGAGGCAGCATTGACTACTGGTGATGGTTGTTTCTCCGCATGGTGGTGGATAGTAAAGTAGTAGCGATTTTTTCGGGCCTTGGCTGTTTGGGCCGCCGTCTTCATTGGCCCCAGCAATCTAGGAAAAAGTTGCCCTGGAAAAGCACCTAGAATATTCTTAGGTATCCCCGTGCTCTTGCTGATACACTAGGTCTGTTTAATTAGACAAAATGTCGCGTTGACACCTAATAATTATATTGATTACAACTATAAAAACTGCACCTATATAGAGGTTATGGTGAGGCTAACAGAAAACGCTGGTGCCAATGAAAAAGTTGCAAAAAACTAACCAGGTGGCAATTGCGAGGCATCCACAATATCAGCAGCATTGATACTGTCCTCGTCCTCTTCGATATGGTTGGACAATGGAGTTCTGGGTAATGCCATCATACCCGAACGGGCGATTTCCAAGATTCCAAACGGTTGCAACAATTGAATAAATGAAGAAATTCTCGATGGTTTGGCACTCAACTCCACAATGACATTTCTGTCAGAAATATCAACCATCTTACCTCCAAACTTTTCAGTGATGGTGGCTATGTGGTCCATATGAATATGTTTTTGTCTCAAAGCCTCTGAAGGTGCCATGTTATTTGGGTGGAAGGCAGAGTCGGTGGCCTCCAAGTCAGGAATAGATGCTCCGTCATCGGTGTGTAACTTGTGAGTAGCAATCAATTCTTGGAAATATTCTGGCCCCAATAATGAAACACGAGCCAACAATAATTCTCTCTTGATAATTTCAGCATTGGAATAGTCCAACACAGCATAAACAGGAACCAATTCTTCAATTTGTCTTCTGGCTTGCTCGATCACCGCGTCCTGTCCCTGCAACACAATAGTCATCCGAGACAAGTCCTTGACTTCGGTATTACAAACCACCAACGAATCGATATTAAACCCTCTGGCAGCTAATGTCCCCGACACAGAACTCAACACACCCGGCTCGTTTTGAACCAAACAGTTCAACACGTGTTGCTTTCTTGGTGCTCTGGAAGCAACCGGCGTTTCGTATAAAATCGATGAAACAGCAGCATCGGCTGACCAGTTGGGGGTTTCTAATGTTGGTAAAGCTGGTCTTTTCTGGTTACGGTGCAAATTCTTATAAGCCAAAGCAGACGTGGAGCTGCTTGTCTTGGTTCTGACCGCTTGTCTTGCTATGGAAGCACGCCCTAAGGTACTTCTCAACATGATTGTAGGAGAAAAGTAGTAAAGTTGGGGTATTTTTCATCGCCCGGTTGATGATTCATAGTGGGACATGCGACATCCCGACATTTTTCACGGCTCTAAGGAGCATCGCGGGCCGGTTCAGGCGTATTCCAACTGTTCACTGTTGTTGATAATGTCACCCAGCAATACACCGTTTGCAACTGCCAGCGGGACTATCCGAGTAGTGATTCATATTTAGGTCGCTTGTGACTACTAGTGAATTGTTTGCTCGGTTGTATTATGCTTTGTTGTCTGTAGTTTGTGTGTGGCTATATTATTGATCTCTGAGACGTCAAATGCTAGGGCTCTGTAAAAGCAGAGTCATACCTAATACAACCATTCAATTTACAGAGCCATACCTAAAACCATCATTCATTTTACAGAGCCATACCTAAAACCATCATTCATTATGGGTCAATCACTCTAGGCCTCGCAAATCCTCACTAGTGATGGGTGCCGTTTAGTGTGTTAATTTTATTTTTTGTCTTTTTGTACACTCATAGCATTTTTCGCAACCATAATTTTAGGATATAAATGTCAAAAGAGCTTCAAGTGTCACCATGGGTTTTATCCAAGACATCCAATTTAAAAAGCACCAGCGTTTATATTGAGGTTGGTCAATTGCCCCCGACACTACAATGGGCCAGCTACGTATATATACGTATATATCTTACAGTACTGAACCAGCATTTGCAAAAATAATTTATATTGATATGCTATGCAAACCTATGAATTATTAATTAGCAGACCAATTCCCGAAAAATGTCTTCAAAACAAAAACAAAATTTCTAGAGAGTTTCTTCTATAGCAAAACATGTAGCATCATCAATGCCATCGGCACAGATACACCTAAAGTGGGTGCACCATTTGAGGATGTGGTATTGGTTGTAGTAGAATAATGGTCATAATGGTCAATGGTGTGTGTATTTGGAAAAGGCATTCCTGGTTGATCAGGGTCAACACCCATCGGTTTGATACGATTGTAGACCTCTCTGGTAGGATCCTGTCCTGTAGGTAGCGAATTGGCCACAGTAGCAAAGTGTAAAGCACTTAAAAGGGTATTTGAAAGTATCATGATTGAATTAATGAGCAGAAAAGTCCTGATATACAGTGGTACTTATACGCTTTTCCAACAATGAGCTTTTGTATGTTCTGTTTTGCCACCAAAGTACTCTAGGCCAAAAAAAAAAAGTGGAGATTATCACCATTGTCTACACCACATTTTTGTTCATTCACTATGTAAGGAACGGCTCCAAACGTTTCCATGACCCGTATCGTTAAGAACACCAGGCAATTTAAGTTTATTTTTTTAAGAATGATAGATCAATTTGTCAACTGAAACCTCAAAAACAATTCTAGGGCTACCGTTTAGGTGACTATGACTGAAAGATGTCAAGCAAAGCCGAGAGTACGATAAAAATGTCAGTGACTAACACCAGGATTCGGTATCATGGTATGGCATAACCGAAGAACAGTCACAGTCGTACCTAGTGGTCTCTTCGGTGGCACTCTCGTCTACATACTATTGTTATGGAGCGTGGTACGTGTTGGTTGTTCCAGCCGTGCTAGTGCCGTTAAAACCGAGTAAGACACCGAGGATGACTCACAATCATCGTAAATTTATGACTGTTGTCATCAATATTAACTCGTTTGCGATCGACGTGTCCATGAATGGGGGAAGTAATAATAGTAGCTGATCCTAGGAGTATGGAATGTGATCCTGAAATATTTATAATTCCGCAGCTCCTTTTTTGTTTGTGTGGAAGTTCATACCCTAATCGGCTAGTTTCGTGACACTGGTCTATTGCTACGCACGGCTGATAAGGCTAAAAATGGTCTGGCCCAAAAAATAGGCCTTTTTACAGTTGTATTTCTGGTGCCTTACATTATATAACTACCAAATAGGAAATTGATCTGGTCAAGGGTTCCCCTATACTAGCTATGTTACATCTACTAACTACTACTGTAACTTTTTGGTGAATGATGTAGTGGACATGACGATCGTGCCATAAACATGCAGTTGAACATTTATTCACCAATTACTTTTTTTATTGTTCATCCGAAGATTCGCCATTTTCTTTCAGATCTGGATCTACTCTAAGCTACTCTTCAAATTGATTGGAATATTTAACTAATATGTGTGGCCTTTGTTTTTAGGTACCGCAGTAGGGGGTTTCACTGACCACCCCTCACGGGAAGTCCTTAAAATCAATACAGTATATCTCCACCTTTCCAACAATTCGCTAAAACATTCAATTTGGTGGCAAATAATATAATTAGCGCCACTTCGTTTGAATAAAAGTGGCTACGCCAGGGCACCATATTGGTGGTGGTGTACCCCTATATCTAGACCGAGTGACCAGTAATCCGCCCTTAGTCAAATCCCCACCAAGCCAAGACGATACTCGAGATCCCAGCCAAGCCCAATTGGTACAAGATGTGGTAGATGTGGTAGATGTGGTTAATTTTGCCAACTATGTCATGACCTATTGGTCTATATCCATTAAGAACCCCCCCCCTTTATAGTAATGTGCGTCTTCTAGATAAGATAAGATAAGCTATATATAAAGGGCTGGTGAAGACCACTATTTCCAAGCGATACAATACAGCAATAACACTAATTCTCATCAATTGAATGATTATGTTCAATTGATCCAATTGGAAACACTGTACTATCTTTACCCCAGAAAAAAGCAGTTCATCAACTAAGTATGTCTGATTGGAAGGTTCTCGCTAAAAGAGCTCAAAAGGTTTACCAAGACTCAGTCACCAAGACATTGGACTTATTTCCGTTCGACGACCTGTCTACTCTCGATACTTACAACGATCTTCCAAGTGCAATTGGTGAAACAGTTACCGATTTTGGTTCCCCAGCCAAGTTTCCTATCGAGGTCTACAAGGAAAAGTTGCCTAAATCAATCCAGGACATCACCGAGCTAGACCCCACAAAACTTTTACAAGAGTTGAAGTCAGGAAATTTAAAGGTTCGTGATGTGATCAAAGCATATTTCCATGCTGCACTTTTTGCATCCAAATTGACTAATTGTGTATATGAATTTTTACCTGAAGAAGCTTTCAAAGCAGCTGAAAAATTGGAGAGTAACTTTTCCCTGGCAAAATCACTTCCTCTCTTTGGACTTCCCATTTCTTTGAAAGAAATGATTCCCATCAAGGGCAAGGCGGTCACTCATGGATCGTTAGTATATTTGGACCGCGTAGTTGACTATAATGCTGATATGGTAAATATTATTTTGATGCTGGGTGGAATTCCCTTCGTTAGGACCACCAATCCGCAATCTTTGATGATGCTTGAGTGTGAATCTTTCACCCATGGCCGTACTGTGAATCCCTTCAATAGTGATCTCACTTGTGGAGGCTCTTCGGGTGGTGAAGGTGCAATTAACGGTATCCATGCCAGCACTGTAGGTTTTGGAAGTGATATCGGTGGAAGTATCCGGTGTCCTGCTGCTTTTAATGGTATATACGGCTTAAGAACTACTTTGGGACGGTTACCAACTGCAGACTACTTTTCTTGTCAAATGGGTTCTGAGTCCATATTATCAGTAACGGGTCCATTAACCAGATCCTTGGAATTGTTGGAATTGACCATGAAGACTATCATTGGGGCCAAACCGTGGTTAATTGATCCTACTTTAGTTTCATTACCATGGATAACACCCCACCAGAAAAAGTATAGGGTTGGTATTATGCTTACTGATGATATTGTTACTCCGCTTCCTCCAGTTCAACGAGCTCTTCAGATTGTTAAAGAAGAGTTGGCAAAATTATCTAATATTGAGCTCGTGCCATTTAAGGCCTACAAACACCAACAAGCCTTTGATATTCTCGCAAAACTTTACTTTGAAGACGGAGGTAAAGACACCAAGAGTACCTTGGAAAGAACAGGAGAGCCAATGTGCGAGCAGACTTCGTGGGTTGTAGACAATAAGTCGGTGGTTGAGCTCGATATGCATGGACAGTGGGAATGGAATTTAAAGAAGCAAAAGTTCAGAAAAGAATACTTGGCCCACTGGAACACTTTTACTTCTAAAGACGGAGAATTATTGGATGCGGTGATTGCTCCGGTATATCCTAGTCCTCCTGCCAAGCATAGGACTACGAAGTACTGGGGCTATACTAGTATTTGGAACTTGTTGGATTATCCAGTCTTGGTTACTCCTGTCACTACGGTGGACATCAAGCTAGATCAGCCAAACAAGAACTATGAGCCCACTAACGATATGGACAAATATTATTACCAGCTCTATGATAATGCCCAGTCGTTTGAAAAAGCTCCAGTCAATCTTGGGATTGTGGGCTTGAGAAATACTGATGAGAAAGTGGTTGAAATCGGCAAGATCTTGCAACCTTTATTAAGAGACTAGCAGTTTCCAACACTTAAATGAATGTAGGTCCATTGGTTATCAAAGCTGGTTCTTTTGATCTATTTTTTTCGGTGATTAGTTTCTTTCTGTATTTATTATTCAACAGGGTTTTGATTGACACCAAGGTCTAAATGGTACAGGGAATCATTTCCTTGACCCATTTGTAGACAAACACCAAGTAAACGACCCAAATTGACTGAAAACATATTTACCTATTCGAATTTCCTAAACAAGCAAATTTAATTGCTTATTTAAGTATAAAGCCTTTTGATTTGGTTATAGATTCGTGTTACTTTTCGACTCTCGCGCACCTTTATCAACTCAATAAACTGGGGTAACGTCTTATAATGGCGAGAGACACCAACTATATTGAGCTCTCTGATCTCGGAGATAGACAGGCGTCATCCACGGACTCGGGATTCGAGGGAACTCTGTTGACAGAAGACCAAGTCCGGCTTATTGTTCTTAGAGTAGGTCTTATAAGTGATGACGAGTACAACCAACTGGTTCCATTAGATCAAGTTTTCATCACTAGACAGGCCGAATATATGATCGAAAAAATCGACCAATTGAGTATTAGCGATGCTATAACCATCTTAAGAGATGCTTTGGTCGAACACAACGGCGATGTGAACTTTCTTCAGGAAGATTATAGACTTCTTGAGCATTTAATCAAAATGAACAACCCGGATGGAGAAAAAGCAAAGGTAGCCGAGGAAGACAGGATTAAGAATAGGACATATCTTGCAATTCTGGATTGGGCACTCCAGGTTCGACTAGAAGCTGCATTGATCCATTATCATTCTCCATACCCAGAGGTAAGAGCCATTACTGATCCATATGACGATCCTTCTACTTCTGTAGATACCTTTAGAGCATACACTATTGGATACATCTGGACCTTCATTGGCTCCCTAGTTAACAATTTTTTTGTTCATAGAATGCCCAGTATCTTCTTGGGATCCCATACTATTCAAATTTTGCTATTGCCCAGTGGTAAATTATGGGAGAAGTACGTGCCGGAGAAAACAATTCTGTTCCTAGGCTCCACTATAGATTTAAATCCTGGCCCTTGGACTTACAAAGAAATGATGTTGAGTTCAATTATTTATCTGTGTTCAGCAGGGATTCCATACCTGGTGTACAATATATTCGTGATGAAACTAGACCGATTTTACGGGTTAAAATGGGTCACTTTGACATATCAAATACTTTTAATGGTATCCACACAGTTCTTAGGTTTTGGTTTTGCCTTCTTAATGAAAAAAGTCTGTGTTTACCCCAGCAAAGCATTATGGCCCACTACTTTGCCAACAATTGCATTAAATAGAGCATTGATGAAGGAAGATTCCTCGAATAACGTCATTCATGGCTGGAGAATTTCTAGATACTCTTTCTTCTACTTGGTGTTCTTTGGAAGCTTTTTATACAATTGGATACCTTCGTTTTTCTTCAAGGCTGTATCCACATTCAATTGGCCCACATGGTTTAACCCTGACCTGATCCACTTGGTAAATATTGCTGGTACAAATAGTGGCTTGGGTCTCAATCCATTACCTAGCTTTGACTGGAATGTCGTTGACTCCTTCGGCTGTCTTACCATACCTTTTTATACCTATGTCAATACTTACATTGGATCGATTTTGGGGTTCATAACAATCATGATTGTATACTATACCAATAATAAGTGGACGGGGTATTTTCCAATCAACTCAAATAGATTATTCAACAACAAAGGTGAGGTTTACAAGGTTCATGACATACTAAATGATAAAAATGCCTTTGACCATCAAAAGTATCTTGAAGTTGGTCCTCCCTATTTTTCAGCAGCTAATTTGGTTCTATATGGGGCTTACTTCGCCTTGTACCCCTTTGCAATCTTGTACAATTTTGCTACTGAATGGGACTCTATGAAAACCAGTTTTGTCAATATTTGGACAAGCATAGTTGATTCGTTCAAGCCATCACTGGAGAAACACAGCACATATGGAAGGTATTCTCAAGACCCCCATTGTAAGATGATGGCTATTTATGAAGATGTCCCTGACTGGTGGTTTATGCTGATCCTTTTAATCAGTACGTTATTTGCGATTATATGTGTAAGCTTCTACCCCACTGAAACTCCAATTTGGGGAGTCTTTTTTACAATTGCCATCAATTTCATTTTCTTGATCCCTATCACTTCTATAGCCTCGGTTACTGGCTTTTCATTTGGGTTGAATGTATTGGTGGAATTAATCGTGGGTTATGCCATTCCAAACTCGGGGATTGCATTAATCACATTAAAGGGCTATGGTTATAACATCGATAGTCAGGCCAGTAATTATATTACTGATCAAAAACTAGCACATTATTCGAAAGTTCCTCCTAAAGCCATATTTAAAGGTCAGTTGATTTCCACGTTGATCAGTGTTTGTATTTCGTTGGCAATTGCAAATTGGCAATTAGTGAATGTTCCAGACATATGTGATCCTCATCAAAAGGATAAGTTTAGTTGTCCTGGTGCCAATACCTTCTTCTTTTCCAGTATTCAATATGGAGAAATTGGTCCTGCAAAAGTTTTCAGTGGTTTATATCCTGTCCTTAAATGGTGTTTCCTCCTTGGAACACTTATGGTTATCCCATGTGCCTGGTTTAAAAAAAATGGTCCTCCAAAACTTACTACCTACTTCCAACCGACTATTATTTTAGGTGGATTTTTGAACTATGCTCCCTATAACCTCCTGTATTTTACAATGGGGTTGTACTTATCTTATTTATTCATGTACCGCATCAAGAAGGATTACCTCTTATGGTGGGAAAAATATAACTATATTTTAACCAGTGGTCTTTCCGCTGGTGTTGCTTTTAGTGCCCTTCTTATATTTTTCACTGTGCAATATAGTCCTCATGAATTGAATTGGTGGGGTAATACTATTATTGACTTAGGGTTTGAAGGTCTCACCAACGGAACATGGTTAAAAGCTGAAAATGCCCCTGAGGGATATGTGGGGTTAAGGAAAGGAAGTTTCCCATAAGTAACTTCATTTCGTTTTCTACTATGGTTTTCTTCTTTAGGCTAAGCGTATGGTATTAATATGAGCCCTTTCAATTTTTGGGTTCTAATTACTTCTTATACGCAACTGCATTATATAGACTGTTTAAGTTGAATTTATGAGTTGATGAGATACATCATTACTAGCTTAGAATGTAAAAATACCGTACCAAAAGACCTTAAAAAAATGGCGACAACTGCAGGATTCGAACCTGCGCGGGCAAAGCCCAAAAGATTTCTAATCTTTCTCCTTAACCACTCGGACAAGTTGCCTTTTTTCTGAAAAAAAAAATTGAGAGACTAAAAAAATCATATTAATAGTAGAGTGTTGCATGATTGTTATTTATTTAAGGGTTCTATTTACTTAGAAAGCTATTAATTCGTTGAGAACTTTTTGTTGAAGCTCTGATATACATTGACTAGTAAGATTTTGAAAATACATATTCCAAGATTTTCCAAATTTGAAATTTTCTAAAAATTTGCAGCAATTTAACATTCCTTGAGGAGATCCCATTCGATTTTATTCGTTCTATTGTTGTAAAATACACCCCATTCGGTTTCCCATCTATTATTCTTTTCATAGAATGCTTTTTTCCATGGCTCGTCAAACGCTTCAAAGAAATACCACGGACTATCAATACCTTTGCTATCACATATAAAATCTTCAGTAAAGATTTTGAAATTTTCTGCACTAGCAACTGCACCTTTGAATTTACCACCTCCAGTTGGCCAACCAACCTCCGTTATTACAACCTGTGTTTTTCCACGATTGAACGGTTTTAATTGATAATTTAAGAAGTTAAGTGCCCAATTGGAAGCACGATCAACAGTGTCACCTCCAAAGAATGGATGTATATTTGCTCCAATGATATCACATGTATTGATCAAATTTTGATTGATCAAAGAACCTAATTCCGAAGTCCCTACGGGAATTTTGTCATAGCCAATTGATTTCAAATATTGTTTAGTTTCTAAAATCATTTCAACCAACTCGTTGGATGTCTTCTCCTGTCTAAACAAAACTTCATTGCCGATAAAAATTCCCTCGAATAATTTCTCTGGATACTTTGAAAGAACATATTTCATGGTTGACATCTGTGATCTATTTATATTATCATCATTTCCAATCCAAACACCCATGGCCAAGGTCATGTTCAAATTTAATGTTTGAATTGCATCTAGAATAAAATCAGATTGGTTACATTGCATACCGTAGTTTCGAACCCTAGTAGTAACCGTGGAAATTTTTGCAAGATCTAACATCGCATCTTCTTTTGTGAATCCACATTTTGGCTCCATTGCATTCCTTGGTGAATAAGCAAGTCCGTAGAATAAATCAAAATGCTTTTCGTTTAAAATTGAAGACAAATCATCATTTAAAGTAGTCGTGACCATCAGTTTGTTTGGTTTCCCTAAAATGGGAACAGGGAAATCATATTTGAAAAAAAGGTCTTGTAGTAGATCTTTCCTGTGATGCACATTTTTGAAATAATTTACAACTGTAGTTCTGGTTCCCTTAGAGAGTAAAATAATTGCAGGAATAAATCCTGCAAGAATTAAAAGTAATAATATAGCCAATACAATTGTAGATATCTTATACCATGACTTAGCTTTTGGCACAATGTTTTCTTCTTCTTTTTCACGACGTAATTCTTGGCTTGTTTTAAGATCTAGAAAGCTCGCAGTTGTTGGGTCAAAAGAGTTTACACTCCGGTTACTTTCCTGGGTTGAAGCACTAATATTTTTTTCAGTAGCAGATTGGTTAGGTTGGTTAGATTTCAAAGGTTTCAACAATTTAGTTTTTAGATTTTCCATCCTAGAACGGGGACCATGTACGACGCTGCACAAAGGTCTTTCTGGAGTACTCAAATAGTTAGGATTTCCTTTGATGGACAGTTGGGGGGAATTGGCCAAGATTGTTGGATCGCATTTTCGTGGTACCATTAAAGGTTCAATCGAAGGAGAAAACGTTTCATCATATTTGACTTTTGTGGTTGGCTCTTTGTTCCTAATCCTTTCTTCGATAGATTTTATCGACGAAGATACGGCAGAACTAATCTGGTTGAGTGAAGGCTGCATCTCCAGTGATATTCCGGCGGCTGCAACTTTTTCGAACTCAGTCGGTTCTGGCATTCCTAAGTAGCCAATAGACTTTGACCTCGTCATTCGGAATGCGCTGGAAGTTTTGAATCCAATGTTAGTCATTGATTCCAATTCCGGCATGCTCTTGGATGATTTACCACGGTAAATAGAATCATGACCGAGATCTGTATCACTAGAAGAATTGCAATCGGTAGACATTGCAAGCGAGATCGATTACAATCCAATAACTCAAGTGGTCAGACAGATGTTCTAGGACTACTTCGTGGAATTGGGAAGGTCCGCGGTCTAGTCGTTTTCACTTTGGTAATTGTATAGGGCGGTTGTTGAATGGGCGCAAAATTGTTGCACAAGCTTGCACCCTCAAATCTGGACCCTTTGAGGTTGGACCTACTAAATGACGACTACATTACATTGCAAAAAGGGATGGGGGACGAGTAATAGCTTTTGGGCTACAGGGGTTTAAAGGTTGACTGATTTGTCTATAGTGCTTTGCTGATGATCGCCGTGATATCACAGTAGACAGTAAACAACAAGTAATGGAAGGGTTGAATAGGCTAGATGGTATGAGACTAGGAACATGAGAGGAAGACATTACGAGAAAATAACAACAACAAAACAAGGGGTCGACTACAGCGATGAATGAAATCTTTGCTACTGATGTTTATTGTTGTATCATCATCATGGAGAGGACCATGCTATATTATTATTGTGAGGTTTCTATGAAGACCATGGAGGTCGGGGATTGGGAACTTTGCAAAGTCCCATGAATATGTGGCGAGGAGATGGTATATCCAGGTTATGTGGGTGTTTTTCACTGTTTAGGCACACTTGCTACAACAACCCACCAAGATATTACCACAGAAGACAGCGGCAGTGGTACAGAAACCCTCTCCACTGGCAGGACAGCAGGTTTCCAACAACCCAAAACAAGTGGAAAACTCAATACAGAACTCGGTACATTCACCATTGTCATTTCTATAGCCGGAGCCTGCACTGTATGTGGATTCATCATCAGAAGTGGATTCATCGTCATCATGATGACTAGGCACTTGAAGATTCATACTGGTTGGTTTTGGTTCTGATGTGATTGTTTCTTTGGAAGCCCCGACGGATCTCGATCCCGATCTCCCTGTTTTGGAGCTTTGGAGAGATGACAGGGTGGGTGTTCTTTGAGCACCCTTCACCTTCTCGGTAAACATGGGGAGAGCCACCGGCTCAGTAGCCTGGAGCATTTGCGACATTCAGGGCGAATCTGTTCTATCGGAACTCTTTCTGGTGGTAGAGTTTCTCTACTTACTAGGAGAAGTACTAATACGATGAGTTTCAAGTAAAGGTGCGGACCCAGAACCTAAACATTTTAGTTAGTGTGACGGAATGCAGTACACTACAGATGAATTTCAAAGGCTCTTGATGGATAAAAGGGTCTGGAACCACCAGCAAAATTAACCGGCCATTTGTACGATTTACAGGCATACAACGCAACCATATACTCCATATACTCAGCCATATACCGAACGTCTCTGGTTTCTCTAGATGGCCTACCATTTCGCCAGTGTCTAATAGCTATTGTTAAAAGACGTGTATTTCACGTGAAATTCATCTGGGTGGTTGGTTCTTTTGTTATAGTCTCCTGTGCATATTGTGAAACCAAAAAAATAAAAGGAAAATTCTAAGGGCTTACAAGTTGCAAGACGAGGGATGAGTGATAGAGAACAGAAACGAGCCAAACGGCTGAACTATGGTAGAATCCGGACACTCGGCCCCACTGGGTCCCGGTGTGTTCCGGAATACACATAGAAACGTAATACATTTGGTGTGTTTTTAAGGGACATATCTCATAACCGCAATGGGCGATTTTGCAGCTTCAGAAGAATGTTCCATGAACAAAAGGGCCAGTGCGTGCAGCCTTTAAAATTCCTTGTCATCAAATTGCTGCAAATAGTTTGACTGGTAGACTTCTAGAAGGCGTGGCTGTGGCTTGGTGGTTGCCAATGGGCCATTGGTATTGAAACATTAAACATCATTACATTTCCTACAACTGGTGACGAGATGTTTCTATTAATTAAATACGGCATTTTGTTTGGAAAACCAGTTTCCATTGACGATGAATGATACTGTTACAGCGAAATTGAATTGGGCCAGCGAAGATGTGCTGGTTCTTTGTTGGTTTTTCTTTTTTTTTTTTTTTTCTATTTTTCTGTTTTTTGTTGTTTGTTTTGTGGAAAAAGAATTAGCTTATATCCATTTTCGATATCAACTCGGCGATTTCCAAATCCTCCTCCAACTCCCTTTCTTCCATGTCGTTCTCCCACTGCCTGATATACTCGTCATAATCCTCCTGCTCATCCTCATACTCTGCTTCGGCTAGCCTTTCCTCTTCAATCAATTGTTCCAAGTCAAGTCCCTGCACCAGGTCCTCAAACTGTTTGATTTGTGACTGTGTGAACTCAGAATGCACCTGCGAATCATGGAGCAAATGACGCTTCGACTCCACTATTTCCTGCCGATGCTGGTTTCTGAATTGTCTTGCTTTATTGTGCTTATTCCGCAGGTTCACTCCACTGGTATGCCCACTAGTATGGGTACCAAAATTCTCATGGCGACAATCAGGTGAAGAATGATGATAACTGCGACTTCTTGGCGAAGATAACGACGCACTGGTAGGTGCAGATTCGGATTGCTTCGACGGTGATGAAAATGGATGGTAAAGTTTCATTGATCGTTCGTGTTGCTTTCCATACATATCTTCCAATACATTTGGAGCCTGAGAGCCCGGGTCATATTCTTGCGATTCATCCACCGGCGAGCTGGGAATTGACATGATGTGAAAGGTATCCAATGGAAACTCTCTAGTCTCTACCTGGAGCTCTTCCCGAGGATGATTTGCTACCAGATACATGGAGTAATAGATAAGTTAAGGTTATCCATGACGCGTATAGGGACATGTGACGCGATGGGATGCGGTCACATGAATATCGGCACGTGTCAATATTGCTTAGACCACATCCTTTGACCATTGGCACCTAGTTTATCTTCGCCATTGGCTGCTTCCAGACACCTGGACGGTAGATTGGACGTTTTTCACCGTTTGTGCCAGCTCTCAAATTCACCCTCCTATTTTGGTCGCTGATGAGTGTTGTAAATGAGGAAGATAATCAGCTTATGGAGTCAATTTCTGAGGCCATTAGCTTGAAAACTCCACAATCATTTGCTATAGACTCAGTAAAATTCAACCACGCACCCGTTCATCGGTTACGAACGGTCGAGCTTGTCCAGTTTCTTGGACTTCTCAAGTTGAACTTGAATGACTTCTACATCGATCATGTGGGTCAAGACTGGATGATCCATAAACAAGAGGAAATGCAAGAGCCAGGCTTGGTTTATGTTTGGTACACAAGCGAGGAGGGACTTTTGGGGTTTATTTCGTTCAAATTGTGTAATAATGACGGGCTTAAGGTTCTCTACCTCTATGAAATTCATGTCAATCCACGGTTCCATGGCCAGTCCATTGGAACCAAGTTAATCCAAGGTCTTCACAACCTTATTCCCGTGTTGGATCAGCTGTCGGATGCTCTTCTTCAAAAAATAGATGGCACTGGTTTGACTGTATTTCCTGATAATACTCGCGCATTTAATTGGTATACTAAGTTGGGTTATCAATTCACCCTGGACTCTCCAAGGGACATCAAGTTGAGATCGGGCAAGACTTTAAAGCCCGATTACTATAATTTGAAATGGATCTGGCAAAAGTAAGCCATATATTTGCTTTCTTAAAGGATAGATTCGATAAAGTAAAAAGTAAAAGTGAGCAAATGGGTGCAAAATATGCTAATTTCAACACTTATAATCTAGTAAGTTATTGTGGTTATCAATAACCGTAAAATTGTATGTATTATGCTATTTAATTTTTATCCATAACGTTGACGTAACCACGACGAGCACTTCTCTTACCCTTTGCTCTTGAACCCACTGAGCTGCTGCTGAGGGATAACAAGTCATCTAAACCAGCGGTTGCAAGGTTTTTAACTTGTGGAGCAGCCGTGGGAGGTGCTCCATTAGCAGGAGGGGCCGCCGTGGCATCTGTTGGCGCACTGGGTGCTGGTGCTCCCGATGATGCTGGTGGCCCAACAGGTTTTGATGCACCAGGTGGACCAGCACTAGCAGGTTTTCCGAGCTCTGAAGCGTTTCCGTCACTCTTTGGAGCTGTTGCTGGAGCCTTTTTCTTCATAGTGGGTGGTGGTGGTGGAGCCGCAGCTTTCAATTGCTCTTCTATAGGTTTGGTTTTATCCAACCATCTCTTATGCTTTTCATCATAGTAGAAGGGGTTTTCTTTGGCACCTAATTTTGCTCTAATAGGTTTTGGTTTCCCATTACTTTTACCTAACCAGCCCAAGAATCTACCTGGAGCTGCATTATTTTTACTTGCTTCTTTTGCTCTATCTTTATCTGCGGCAATTCTAGCCTTCCGTTCTTCTTCTTCTTTCTTCTTTTTCTCTAATTTCGCCTTCTTTTCTTCTTCATCCTCTTCTTCATCCTCTTCTTCTACCACCGGAACATAATCCCGAACAGTATCATCTTGGACCTCATATTGTTGGTATAATACAGATTGATGAGACTGTGAAAGTCTGGATGCAAATAAACCATTAGATCCTCCTACTACTGAATTTGCTCTGGTCGTGGAATCGGGTGATCCTGGAATTGGGAATTCGCTAAATCCACTCATAGATGTATTTTTATCCTGATATGGATTGATGAGTTCCTTGCCAATTGGAGAATACAGATGCGGTTGACTCGAAAACAATTGGTTTGGCTTATTCATATGCAAATCCGAGGAACCAGACACATCTACTCCATCAAAACTATCATCAAGATGTGGGAGTTTATGAGGTGATGGTGCCAAGTTAGTTGGTGGTGCACTAAATTGTGAATTTTGAGCACGAATTGGTTCCTCGGAAGGAATAATTTCTTTCTCGGGAGTTGATGCTTCATTAACTCTTTGAGGCTCAATAATTTTGGCACTGTCACCAGTTATTTCAGTCGGCTCTGGACGAGGTGTTTCATCAACCTCCGAATGTTTTGGTGCCTCAGGAACCTTATACCCGTTAATAGAGAACATATCGACACCAGCAGATCCAAGGTTTACATCCACATCACCAGTATCTTTCGTACTATCCTTAGGCACAGAGTACTTGTTAGAATTTCCAGTTGCTGGAGGTCCATACTTATTCTTTCTAGATGACCTAGCGGTTGATGCCCCACCGGGAGCGTATGGATTGACTCTTGCTGCACTAGACTTTTTCTTCAAAATAGGTGGTGGTGGTGGTGGTGCAAATTCTTCTGCAGGTTTACTCAATGGCTCAGAAACAGATCCTTGCTGTGAAGGACCTGGTTCATCAGGTTGCATTGACTGAACTGGCTGACTTTTGATTTTCTCTTCTTCAACTATTGGTTCAGGAACTGAACTCTCTTGTTTTTCTTCTGAAAATACACCAGAATTTTCTGTTCTTATCACAGGAAGAGAGTTGAAATCAGGGTTTCTAATTGGAGATTCCATTGGAATATCGGCGGTAAATTCATTATTTTTCTTTGGAGTAGACTTGAATTCTGAAGGATAGTCCATGCTGATATCACTTTGGGCAGATGGCGAGCGATTATGAGCTCTTACATCGGAATTGATAAAATTGTCATTCGTGCTAGTAGTTGAAGGTCTTTTTGCAAAACTCGATGGGTTTCCAAACGTAGGTTCCGAAGGTGCTGCTGAGTTAACCGATGTTGTGGATGCACGGGTTGCAGGATTACCATATGAATAAGTGGAAGGAGCGTATTTACTAGCTCCTCTTTTTGGAGGAGGTGGTAACGGAGTATCTTCATTAATGAGATTTGTTGAAGAAGCGTTTGAAGGTGCATATCTTGGGTTAGGAGGAAACTCGTATGGCTTTTCTAACGGAGTTTGTTGCTGAGGTTGTTGGCTCGCTTGAACAGCTTGAACAGCCTGGACCGGAGCATATTTGTGAACAGTAGAGCTTGAATTCAAAGACATGAGTGGAGGTGGTGGGTGAGAAAGATTTCTGGCATCGACTCTGGCTTGAGCGGCTCCACTTGAACTCAAGACAGATATATCAGCCGCTGGCGTATAAGGGTTATTATGTTCGGATCTAAATTGAGCAGTAGGGTTTGTAGCAGGGGATAGACCGTGTGCAAGGGCAGTGAAATCCAAAGTAGACGCATTTCTGGACACTGATGGACTGAATTTGCTAAATACTCCGTTTTCACCCGAAGGTTTAGGTTCATCACCTCCGATAAACTTGTCGAGTTGACCCCAGACCTTATCAAGGTTGACTTTGCTAATCTTACCACTAAACCAGCCCAGTTCGTTTGAATTGGATTCGGTGATTCTCATGTACAAGTTTTGGAACTCATGAACAATATTTTGATTCACAAATGGTGATCTATTACCAAGGGTCTTGATAATATGGTTAATGGAATCTAAGTACCGCTGAGATTCAGTGAACAAACCAAAATCTGCCAAGATCGATGCATGTTTAAGTTTCAACGACAATAAGTGCGCGTACCCTATTTGAGGTACATTACTAGATGTACCCACTGATAAAATGTACTCATACACCTCGGTATGCATGATGGAACCGACAAATGAAAAGGTTACTCCATTATTTGCAATGTGAGACAATGGAAGACCCAGTAAGGCGTAACAGATTTCCGAACCAATACTGTTGGAGTGAGATCTCAAAAAAGTACCGAATTCTACCAAGAAAAATGGAACGTGTATCGATTCACTGATAATAATCGAGGCGATTATTTCTCTCCAGTGAATATTGACATAATCTCCTTCTTGCTGAACCGCATTTAAATCGGCAATTGCACTCTGAACGTTTCCAGCAAAGACCTTCAACAATATGGGCATCAAATGTTGGACCTTATTGTTGGTTTTTTGGAAAGGGAATGTGTTTCTGGCATAATCAGAGGCAATTTTTGCAAATTTTTCAGGACCCGAAAAGTTAGCGATCACCAAAGATATAGCCCAATCACCTCGAGAAAGAGCAAACTGTAATGCTTGCTCCATATGACCTGATTGAATCAAACCGAAAACGTAGGAAATCCCTGAACTATCGAGTTTGCTTGCATTTGCACCCATATTCAAGGAAGCAGGAGCATCTGGAATCGCTTCTGAATAGTAATTGATGTTTGGGTTCAATACTGAGCAAACACCCTTCAAAAACTCCTTGGATTTCATATTTCCATCATTTTTCAAGGCCTGCAAAAATACCTGGTTCAAGATCAATTCATTGGCCTTTGCAGGGTCATTGAAACTAGAGTTGATGCTATCTTCCAACCATTTTTCCACATCTTTCTTTCTGGTCTTTGCCTTATTCAAAGGACCGGGAAAACTTGCAAACAAGTCCTTTTCTTTGAGTACATTCGAAGCTGGACAAACACGAATGCTTCCTATATCGGGGTTGTAATTGCTAACTTGGAGATTCGGAATCAAGTACACTACGTTTCCAGAGTTATTCCAGTTGAAAATGGGGAATTGTCTTTGGTTCAAAGCTTGAGGATTGGCCACTTTTGGCACTGGTTGGGACTTAGCATAAATGTTACCACCTCTGTTGGAGAAACCTCTAGGTCTTCCTGGATTCGGCATTCCTGGATTAATGGCACCACCTGGAGCTACTACTGTGGGTAAAGCAGGGGCGTATGGATTCAAGTCTTTGTTTTTGGTTCCTACGAGCGAGCTTGCCCTTGAGTGTGTACGTTGATGGTTGCTTGGAGCATATGGGCCAGCATTGGGAACGTAGGGACTGCTTGCAGAGTTGTTTCCTGGAACTTTCGGCACATTAGTGTTGATAGGAGACATGTTACGTCCATTGGCCTGGCCCTGGATGGGAGGGAATGGAACAGCTCCACTGGGTGGGGGCACAAGTCCAGCGGGTGGAGGTGCAAATCCTGGGACAGGGGACCCTTGAGAACCCTGAGGAGTTTGCGAAGGTGCATATTTGTTCAGGGAAGGATTGGAAGGTGGAGCTGGCCGAGGTGCGCCTTGTGGAGGACCTTGATGAGGTGCCTGTGGGAGTGCTTGAGGGCCAGCCACTGGTGCGATACCTTGTGGGGGAGCCTGTGGGGCATATGCCGAAGGATTCGATGCTTTTCTTGGTTGGTTGGGCATGTAGGGATTAACAGGAGGCTTAGCGGTTGAAGGAGCAAGCCCTGGAGCATTGGCAGCCACTGGAGCTTCTGCTGGAGCTTGTACAACTTTGTGCACAGAAGCAGCCGCTGCTCTAGCAGGTCTAGCTGCCTTTGCGGGTAATTGAACTGGTAATTCGCCGAAGAATGAGCTTTGGGAAGAAGTGGTTGATTTGGTTGGAGGCACTGGTGTGATAGATTGATTCTGCTGTTTCGTGGCACTTGCAACTAAAGGTTTTGGAGGAAGCGAAGGAGGGTTTGATGTATCATTATTGGGTACAGAATATTTTGTGCTTGCGGTTCTTGCGGCCGGTTTGACTTTTTGAACCATCAAATTGTCGGGAAAATCATAGAAATCACTTTTCTTCTTACTAATTTCCAATTGTTTAACAATTGGATTGGCTTGTTTAGCAATAGGAGCGGAATACTGATTGTGTACATTGGCTGTACGATCAGGTAAATACAGTTTTTGAGATTTTGCCAGCGCAGGAGTGATTGGTGCTGCTGGGCCCAATGACGGAGCAGCAGCAGGAGCAGCAGCAGGAGCAGGCTCATCCAAAAAGTCATCATCCAAAAGTAGATCGTCATCCAAATCCAAAGCGGCGAGCTTTTCATTTAAATCCACGGAGGATTTCTGTTCCTTTTCACCAATTGGCTCTCCAGCAGATTGATCAATTTGTTCCAAGAAATCATCGTCATCGGCACCAAAAAGACTTTCTAAGGTCTCGTTCTTTGGAAGTAATTTTTCGGGCTGTGAATCAACTTGAGCTGTGTTTTCCTGATGTGGTTCGGTAGTGATTTCTTGATCATGCTTAGAATGTTGGAGTACTTGTGGTTCTGCTTGGGAAATTGGTTCCAGTTCTGCTGCTTCGTTATCTTGAATTTGTGAAAAGAAATCGTCATTCCTGGCTTGTTCAGAATAATGATCGCCTTCAGACTCTTCCCAAGGTAAATTTTCATTCTTGATAATGGTACTATCATCTTGGTTTTCATATTCCCATGGCAATTTTTCTGCAGCTTGACCTTGGTGGTTTTCTTGATCTTCCCATGGCAAGTTATCTGCTTGAGTATCGTGGTCTTCTTGATGTTCCCATGGTAATTTATCTGCAGCCTGACTTTCGTGATTTTTTTGTTCTTCCCATGGTAGTTTATCTTCAGCTTGGCTTTCATGATTTTCTTGTTCTTCCCATGCTAATTTATCTGGAGACCGACTTTCGTGATTTTCTTGATCTTCCCATGGTAGTTTATCTTCAGCTTGGCTTTCGTGGTGCTCATTCTCTTCCCATGGTAATTTTTCATGGTTTTGGGCATCAGATTCGGATTCTGGCCATGGTAACCGGTGATTTATATCCGGGACGGCGGAATTATGAGTTTCGTCGTGAGCTTGGGCATTCGAAACTACTATTTTTGTAGCTTCTGCAGTTTGCTGACGGTCATCACGAGGTAAGGAATGATTTGACTCTGCAGAGGCGTCCTGCAGGGTGATTTCTTGATGGTAGTCTTTGTATTGTATATCTTGGTTTTCCAACAATTGATGTTGACTAACGTGTTGTTCAGCAACCAGTGAATTTTGATTCTGTTGTGGGAGTTCCTGAGACTCCTGCTTGATTTCCCGAGGTAAAGACTCATTCTGATCCACGTCTCCCCAAGGCAATGCAGTGGCAGTGTTGGCACCCTGAGATTCGGGAGTAACTTCGATCTGTAATGAATCGTGTGGGGCGGTCAGATTGGTCAGATGTTGCTGGAACTCGGGAGTTTTTTGGTCAGACGATTGTTGGCTCAACTGAAAGGTCGAATCGATCGAAGGTAATTGGGATCCACTTGCATCCTGTGAACCTTGGGTCGAGTTTTTGGTTGCAGTGAGAGGCGAAATGACCGGGTCGTGTTGCCTTTCAGAGGCGATAGGTGGGTTTGGATTATCGACCTTTAATTTGTTTTGCATAATGGCTTGTTCGAATTGGTCGTCGGTATAAGATTCAGCGATTTGTTGTACACTATCAGGAGGCGCCAGTTCAGCTTGCTTGTGATCAGGATGCCTAACGGTAGGCGGCGAGGAATCCACATGGTGGTTTTCAACATCATTCAGAGAATTTTGATATTGATTTTGATTTTCAGTTCCATCCACCACCGAATTGGATACCGAATTGGATACCGAATTGGCAGTCGAGTGGGTCTCTGGGGCACCACCCGAGTTGCCAGTCGAGCCTACCGAGCCCCGTTCTACCAACAGGTCTGTTCTCAATATATTGTTGTCGGTATAAGACGCTGATTGGTGGGCAATGGAAGAAATGGTGTCAGCAATAGAAGCCCTTCTTTGGTTGTTTCCCAGGTTGGGCTCGATGGTATCCAACAAAGCGGGGTTATTGGTGTGGAGCATGCTGGTCCGAGTCAAACTGGTCTTGTTTTCGTTCAATGGAAGCGGCACCTGTGAGTCCAGAGACTCTGATGATGATGATGATGATGATGATGGTAGAGCTGGCGCTAATGATTGGTCCTCCAGTGACGGGTGGGATTGAGCAGCAGAAGGAGGCGCAGCGGCTTCAGCACCATTGGACGCGTAATGCACAGGTCTCTTTTTGTTCTGTCTCTTTTTGCTCTTGCGAGCTTGCGGGCCACTCATGATACATTAACGAGTCGTTGGGGCAAAAAGTAACACTGATTTGATCTCGTCCAACACGTATACGGGAAACACCTGGGCGCGTCCACGTGACATATAGCACGTGACTGAAATTACAAAATCACGAGGTGGTGACAACAAATGAGTTGCGGGCACCGCACGTAACCGGTGTGGCTGGCTCACCTCACGGGTCACGTGACCCGCAACCCCTGCTATTTTTAACCATCTATATTTAGGACAGTTATTAATATCTCATTACAGTTGATTTACATCAACACCAACAAAAAGACATCACCTTTCCTTATTGAGGTATCGTCTCCACTATATATGAGCCGTCGGACCTTTCAAACATGGGAAGGAGAAAGATCGAAATTCAGCCGCTCACAGATGACCGTAATCGGACGGTTACATTTGTGAAGAGGAAGGCGGGCTTGTTTAAGAAAGCACATGAGTTAGCCGTGTTATGTCAGGTGGATTTGGCAGTGGTGATTGTGGGGAGCAATAACAAGATCTACGAGTTTTCTTCTGTTGATACTCAAGAAATCCTCAAGTTATATCAACAGAATGCTAATGCTGATGTTAAACCACAAGAATCGAAGTCACCTGAAAATTATGGAATTTACAAGAAGAAGAGGTTTTTATATGAAAAGTTGGCGAAAAAGACTTCCAATGGGGAGGACGACGACGAGGATGAACTTGAAGAAGGCGATTCTGACTATGATTCTGATCATACTCCTGAGCCTAAACGTACAAAAAGACTGTATTCAGAAATCAAAAAGATTAGAACTTCACCCAAACTTAGTGGGCCCAAAACAACCCATCCTCCGCCACCGCATATCTCGATGACCAATGTTCCTACGTTCAATCAGCCCAATTATAGAAATAAAGACGACACCAGTTCGGGGTCGAATTCGGGCAAACCATCACATAAACGAGATGATTCTTTAAACTCCAATAGTTCTCAATCATTACGTCCAGTTTTACGAGTCCAAATCCCCTCTGATTCCAAAAAGGGAAATGCCAATGGTGGTGGTGGTGGTGGTGGGCCCGGCAGTAAGAATAAAAGTGCTATTCCTGATAGTTCGCTTACTATTAGTGCTATTGATACTGGCATGCACTCTTCATCCAATGGTGGTCAAACGTCCAGTCGAATCAATAGTAGTGCTGCTCTGGAACACTCGATGAGAAACCGCGACAATGAACCTCCCATGACGGCTCAATCCAATCAAGGCTTAGGAGTATCGAGTATTCCTCCCATCAGTGGAAGACCCACCAATTTCCCTTCATTCAAATCGCCCGATGGAGTCCGCAAACCTACTTTACCTTTAATCATCCAATCGAAATCTCAAAGCAACTCTCCTTCAAGTGCCTCTGCTCCTCAGTTACCGATGTCGGGTAATACCAACAACATCAATAACATGTTCTACACATCAATGCCTCAAACTTCGCCTTCTTCGGCGTACCCGGGGGGCATCTTGCCCAATCCGGTGATGAACCAAGTCTACAATCCGTCCAATGGTGGTGACCAGAATGCCAAATATAGATCGCCTCTTATGACTCAACAGGGTGTTCTTCAATATCAGCACCCGCCTCCTAACCAACATAATGGTGTTTCTGGTGCCAATGCCACCAATACCAACGAAGAGCAAACCCCGATCTCGGGGTTACCTTCTCGGTATGTCAATGATATGTTCCCATCGCCATCGAATTTCTATGCTCCTCAAGATTGGTCCAATGCCCCGGGAATGACCCCTCTGAATAATAATTCTCTATATTTCATGCTACCGTCAGCTGGTCCTACAGGGCCAGGCCAGCATCAGAATTTTTCTGAACCAAATACAAAGAAACCAGCTGGGAACCAGAATAAACCGCCCCTGCTCAATTCTCGAAATGAAAGCTTTCCTTCACCATTGCATTATATGTCGAATGTATCATTTGGAAATGCCCATCAGCCAAACCAACAAAACCAGCCCAATACCTCAAACCCAGACACCCCCAATGCGAAGAGATAAATGGAATTATCGTCACGTATGTATATTAGAACCCCTCCATGTATCATTAGCCTCAAATTCAATTATATAATATATTGTATAACTATGACCTGAAAAATTATGTAGATTCCACTGAATACTTAAAATCACTAAAGTGTTGAGCGATACAAGATAAAATCAGAAGCAGTGGGCGGCGTTTTATTGTGTGGATTTATCGATTAGAAAGTTCCATTGGATTTTTACCCGTAATTAATTAGTCACCCATAATAATTAAAATCTCATACTAATTATTCACCATACTAAACTGTAATACTACGATCATACTAATTATTCACCATATTAATTAAAAACCCATATTAATTAGTCACCTATACTGTCATATTATGATCATATTAAGTAATTATTCGCCCATACTTAGTCACCCGTACTGTAATACTATGATCATATTAATCATATTAATTATTCACCCATACTAATTATTCACCTATATTGTAATTCTATAATCATACTAATTAAAAACCCATGCTGTAATGCTATAGTCACACTAATTATTCGCCCATACTGTAATACTATGATATACTAATTAAAACCCCATATTAATTATCCACCTATACTGTAATACTAATCTACTAAAATCTATAATAACCAATTTTATGAACTTGACAGATTTGAATAAAATATTCAACCACACAATTTTTCTCCAACCTTGCTTAATACATAACTCCACACCACATCCCATCAGTAACCCGTAGGTCCAATAATATTGCTGGGTATGTACTGGGAGAATGGAGTGGGTTCGTTAGGGCTCGCGCCCTCGATCTGCCGCGCGCACGTGCACCACCTGACTAACTACCACCAAAAACCACCAAAAACCCACTCCGCAATAGTTAACCCCCAATCATAACCGCACTGGCGCGTCACGTGCGCGAACATTTCCCAGCCAACGACGAAATTTTCACTTACGCACCACAAAGAAAATTTCACCATCGGTTTCCTCATATAAAATTTTTCTACCAAATACTTTTTTACTTCTGATTAGGTAGACCAGTTCAAGATGAAGGTATGTTTAGATCAACCCACAAGACATCCATGACAAGACACTGAAGCAGCTCACCATAAGCAACGTTGTACCGTCCGATCCCAGCCTTCTCCAACAAGATCCATATCCAGAAGTCCAATAACCATTCGTTAGACAAAACCAAAAGGGAGATGATGAAATAATCGAAATCACAAGGGAAAAATCATAAGGGAGAAATCATAAGGGAGTACGTCCCCCAGCACCACCACGATATTTTGGGCAGTTTTACTTCTTTTTTTTTTTTTTTTTTTTGGATATAGTTTATGGTGAAGATGGTCAAGTGTCTGTCTTAATTCTTTTTTTGATTCTTTCATATACTAACCTAGTAGTTAAACATTTCTTACCCAGCCCTCGGTACCCAAAAAAGTATCGACATTGATGACGAACACAAATTACGTGTTTTCTACGAAAAGCGTATGGGCCAAGAAGTCGAAGGTGACTCAGTTGGAGATGAATTCAAGGGTTACATCTTCAGAATCACCGGTGGTAACGACAAGCAAGGTTTCCCAATGAAACAAGGTGTCATGCACCCAACCAGAGTCAAGTTGTTGTTGGCCAAGGGTCACTCTTGTTACAGACCAAGAAGAACTGGTGAAAGAAAGAGAAAGTCTGTCAGAGGTTGTATTGTTGCCCAAGACTTGGCTGTTCTTTCCCTTTCCATTGTCAAGCAAGGTGATGGTGACATTGAAGGTTTGACTGACACCACCATTCCAAAGAGATTAGGTCCAAAGAGAGCCAACCACATCAGAAAGTTCTTTGGTTTGACCAAGGAAGACGATGTCAGACAATTTGTTGTTAGACGTGAAGTTACCAAGGGTGACAAGACCTACACCAAGGCCCCTAAGATTCAACGTTTGGTTACTCCACAAACCTTGCAAAGAAAGAGAGCCTTGAAGTCCCAAAAGATCAAGAATGCTCAACAACAAAGAGATGCTGCTGCTGAATACGCTCAATTGTTGGCCAAGAGATTGCAAGAACGTAAGTCTGAAAAGGCTGAAATCAAGAAGAAGAGAGCCTCTTCCTTGAAGGCTTAAGGTATCAGATTCTAGATGTTTGGCTGTCCTGTATATTTGTCGGGGTCTCAGTATATCATTAACCCATAACTAATACTAAACCACTGTTGTCATAACCTTGTAGTTTAGAAACTTAGCTGATTTGTGTATTAAATAAATTCGGATATTAACTAACGGTTAGTTTTGTTTTTGATTAGAGTACCACCAAAGTTTTACCTGTGCTTTAACGATTTAGAATGCCTTTTGTAATAAAGCACATGGAAGAACTACCGGTATTATGTTAGTCTTGGTTGATGTTGTAATTAATTTGTATGTTCTATCATTGCTATCAATATCATAACTCTCTTTATAATTACATAGCAAGTGTCCTAGGGCCCTATTCTGGGTTTTTTGCTGGCTGCTTTATCTTCCATATCACCTTGTCTCTTCCCTACAAATCTCTTGATATTTTCATATACCTGATCGGTGGTCAAATTGGACTCGTACTTGAAGTTCTTTCTCATGAAATTCTCCTGCTCTTCCTTGTACCGGGGGTTTCGAAGCAAGATCTTCAAATGGGTGTCGAATTGCAGTTCGGGAATCTGGCTGCCTGTGATAGGACATGTGATGGTGTGTTCGTCTTTGCTGTGTTTTTTCAATCTCGATTCTCCTGCGGCTCTGATCTTCATTCCTTTGGGTACGGCCATTGGAGGAGTGGGTGATTGGGATGTGGCGGCCGCTTTTTGTGGGTGCTGGGACTCTATTTCTGGAGCAGACAGAACCAGCGGAGCAGGGGCTGCGGTGGGCAATTCGACATCCTTTGTGCGGGCCTCGAGTGATCTGCTCATTAGATCCTTCCGTGAGAGAGGAACTGCCAATTCTTGCACTTCATCCACCGCATCAAACTGGATCCGGGCCACTATGGCAAAGTCTTGCCAGTCGATGGAGGCATAGTGTTTTTGGATCTCCAGTCGTTGTTTCTTTTCCTTTCTCTTTTTGTCTGTGTGCTGCCCCTCGTATTGGGCCCGGGTGTAGGCATTGGTGATGACATCGTCGGGGATGTTCAATGGCTGGGTTCCATCCAAACTGCCGATGATGCGGCGGTACTGTCGAACGTACTGGACATAGAGGTGGTGGAGCGAGTGCGATTCCCGTGCAAACTCGAACTGGGCCCTGTTCCCTTGCAGTTGTTGATGTTTCACGAGCTTTGCAAGATACTCATTGCCGTTCTTGGCCACAAACAACGCCGTGAGCTTGATGATATCCAAATCGACGATAGATACCGACCGAGGCATGCTGGTATTGAACATTAGCGGCTCCAATTGGGCCTCGGGTATATCAAGTGATCCTGTTTTCGGTTGTGTTTTCGGTTGTACTTGTGCTTCTACTGGTGCTTGTAGATCTCGGCCCATTTTCCAGCTAAAGTACCCATGATACTGGTCTTCTGCAAGCAAAAAGTCGAACTTATGGTCCTTATTGTTGGCACGGAGCCGGGACTCGAACCCGGGACCGTTTTTCTGGATGTATCCCACCGTCTTGTCGATAGTATTGCGAAGCTCATCAGGAGGAGTTGCAAACGACATTGGTGATGGAGAAGAAGAATGCGATGAGATGATTGAAAAGATAAGCAAAGAGATGGCGATGGCAGGAGGGGCTTGTGCGGGGCTATCGAAGCGGTCGGGACGGCGGTATACCAGCGTGTGCTTGCTGGCTGTTGGTGGCTTGTTGATTGGGAGTTGATGGATGGAGGCCTCCTCATCGGATTACCTAAGCAATGAATTTGTAGTAGTGGCGCCTGGCACATGATATTGTAGATCGTGACCACCAAGTACCAAAGTAAAGGATCATATCTGCTACAATCCGGATTGATCTAAGATCTTCAGCACTGCTACTGTCGATTTTTGATACTTCGTGCCTTCTGGGACCCAGCAGGTGCTTTTTACCGGTTAAATTTGACTGAAAAATGACCAATCTAATCATCAATTCTGATCATGAACCCAAGTGGTCCACCACCAAGAACCATGGCCACAAAAGAAAGCACAGGAAGCATCGCCGCCACCACCACTCAGACACAGACTCCAGCGATACCGACTCTTTGACCGAAGATTTGGACCAGATCGGTAAACTCAACTTGAATAATTGGAACCTTAATTTGGGGTCGTATCTTAATAAAGAAGCTTTAATGCCTACGCTTCCTACCCTTCCAAATATGCCCAACATGCCCAACATGCCCAACATGCCCAACATGCCCAATTTTCCCAATTTGCCCACGTTTGAGTTGGGTAAAATCCAGGAATTCTCCAAAGAGTTCTCGGCTTATGTGTCCAGCTATATCCATGCCACTCAACCTCAAGAAGAAAGCGACCAGCGGCTCATCAGTTCCATCAAGACGTCCATTTCTACCCGGGTTCAAATGAAGAACTTCTTGCACGATTTGGATTTGGGGCTCAGTATCACTGCTGCTGTAGAAAGACTTCAACCTTTAACTGATATTATCAATGAAACCATAGCCTTACCGGTGGAAGACACTAGTGATTTTGAAGATGATTACGACAAGCCCGACGATAGCTCTCCAGAAGACCCTACGGAGCCAGTGGGAGTAAGAAAAATTGTCAATAGTGATCAACCGTTAATTAATGAAATCGTTAGACCTGAAGCCATGACCAGACAACGAAGAAAAAGGGGTCGTTTCAGTCATCATGATATCTACTCGCCCAATGACGATAGTGGCACGGCCACCAGTGACATCGATAATATCGACGGGTTGACTGTCGAAGAAGTGCGAGCATTGACCGATTTAGATTCATTGAATGATTTCGGCAAAGAGGATCTCTTGCGGCATAAGATTCAAAAGATCCAGTCGTTGGACCATTTGAGTCAACCCCTGAAAAATAAGTTGGTAACTCGGTTGATGATGGGCAATTACTATAAATATATTAACGAAAAATTACGAAAGAATAATACAAATGAATTGTTACCAGCCAAATTGAAACATCAAAAATTGGTTTTGAACAATAGTATCGATGATGTCAAAGAGGAAGATGAATCAGAAGATGAAGACCTTCAGGATCAAAACTCGTTGGTCGATCTAGAACCGGACCAATCGGTGGACCTGGGGGATGAAGTGCCGGAAGATGCTACAGATAAGGAATCTTCCGATGAAGATGAGGTGGTTCTTACCGAACAAGATACGCTTCCTTCATATTATGATGAAAAAGCGAATATTTTGGGGTGTCAGCACTATCAAATCAATTGTAAATTAGAATGTGCCACTTGCTTCAAATGGTACCCATGCCGGTTTTGTCATGATACGGCGGAAACCCACAAGATGATCCGGTCAGACGTCAAGCATATTCTATGCATGAGATGCAATACACCCCAGATCCCCGATTCGCCTTATTGTATTAATTGTGAGCAAGAATTGGCGGATTATTTCTGTCCCAAATGTGTCTTGTACGATAACGATAGTACCAAGGATATTTATCATTGTGATAAATGTGGAATATGTCGTTTGGGATTGGGGCTTGACAAGGATTATTTCCATTGTGACGAGTGCAACAATTGTTTATCGATTGATCTTCGCAAAAATCACAAGTGTTTGACAAATACCACCCATTGTGACTGTCCCATTTGTAATGAATATCTTTTCACATCGGTGAGTAAGGTAGTTTTCATGAAATGTGGACACTCTATTCATCAACACTGTTATGACGAATTGATCAAGCATTCGTATAAATGCCCGCTTTGTAAAAAGACGATTGTGAATGCGGAAACACAATTCCGGATCTTGGATCAAGAAATCAATCAATCACCATTACCGGCTCCTTATAATAGTTGGAGATGTATTGTCAGTTGCAATGATTGCAAGGGGAAATCCAATGTGCCGTATCATGTGTTGGGGTTAAAGTGTAAGTATTGTAAGAGTTACAATACCAACCAATTGAAGCTTATAAAACCCGAGGAAGACGATGATGAAGACCAAATGGCCGACATTGGGGAGCCCAGTGTCCAAGAAGGATTTGATACCAATTTGATGAGACTCGCGCGGACCAATTTACTGAACAATCTAGCTATAGATGATCAACAGGACGATGAGGACAATGACGGTGATGTGGAGAGGGAAGAGAATAACGAAGAAGATGTTGACGATGACGAGGAAGATGATGAAGCTAATGAAGATATAATTAATATTCGGAAATTGACGCAGTCGTTGGTGGATGAAACTGGAGACCAATCGAACCTTTCATACATTACATCGATTTTCCAGAATTTCATCAATAGTGCCACCCATAAGCAGACCAGTTAAACTGGCGATTAATGACTAATACAAAAAAAAGCAACAAGCCTAAGCCTATTGCTAGGTCTCGTCCACCTGCTCTCTGTTCCAAGGCCCATTGTCTTGGTTTCCCGAGTGCTGGGTGCAGGGTGCAGAGAAGTGGAAATTAGGAATTTCCAGGTGTGTATATATATATATAACGGTAGTAAGAGAACTGGGCCGTCTAAGGCAGTGTAGAGGCGAGGATTGAGTCGAGATGAATGTGAATGTGAATGTAGTTAGAAGTTAGACCAGTGAATTGAAGCGGGGCAATACAAGAACATCCATGGTCTTTTGACATATTATTAGTTGCAACTTGGTGCTTGTTCTACTTGGTGCAAGAGAACAATCCGGGGTAAATTTCTTTTTCGGCAGCGGGATATATTTAGATCAACTGGCCAAAACAAAATGAGAAACGTCATTTTCCAGAATTTTGGCAAAAACCGAAAATTCCGAACTTTCAGTAGTGACCATCTACCAGTTAACCCAGGTAGATACGAGGAGCTACGATTTTCCAGTGTGCATTTGATGTGCATTGATGGTGCATTGGCTGTGCATTGGCTGTGCATTGGCTGTGCATTGACATACAGTGGCAGACATGGGTGTACAGGTGATGGAGCAGGTGACATCTGTCAGAACAAGTATTAGCTAGCAAATGTCGTGAACGTGGTGGCTAAAACACCGCCAAAATACTAATTAATTCATACTGTAGCAACAGCAATTTAATTCCCCACATATTTACTTTTAAAACATCAACAAAAGTTAGATATCCCGTAATAACCCATAAACTAGGTTCCATGACTTTACCGATATGTCATTCATACATGAAAAAACCCCACCAACGTTTGAAATGTTGTGACTATCTGTTGGGGTGGGGCAGCCCAAAATGTCGTGGACCGTGCGCAACTTAGGGTACGACGCGACATTGTCGCGGCTCCCCCAATCACCTTAAGTATGGGGCTGACCATCAGCGGGAACCCGATTTAAATATCACTTGCTTCCGCATCGTCGAGCTCATCATCCCGCATTCTCCATTGACATCACATTAGAGCATGTCAAGATGAACTCCATCAAGCTCTTAGTGAAGTCGTTGGACCATTTGTATCCCAAAGGATACTCAATACCTCCCATTGAAGACGACTCGACCGAGGAGTATGTCCCCATTGAGGACGAACATGACCCCGAATCAGCAAAGCAAGACGACAATTCACATCTGCATCCACATTCTGGAAGGCCCTCCAAGGCCAGACCCAAGTCCAAGGCATCTTCCAACCTGGTTTATAAGGTGGCAAGGGTCATCTTGGGGGTGGTGGTGTTTCTACCATACAATCTCCTCATTAAACCCACGGTGTTTGTGTGGCTATTAATAACCTATCCATTCACATATTTCTTTGAGCAGATGGGCTTGGCCAAGGTGTACCAGGAACAGAACCAGGCGGAGCCCGTCATCTATGAAGATGATGAAAAAGTGGTGGATGACAGTCATATCCGAACTTCCATCGATGATTCCACCATCACCAAAGATGGCCCACCCACCAAATTGACATTTGCCGAATCGCCTCGGAAATCCCGCACGATTATGTCGGGGATTGACGAGAAAACCGAGCTTCTTAAGCAAGAAAACATCATAGCAAACACCATCAAATCTCCCACCGCATCTTCCAAATATATGATTCCTCCTCCACAGAGATTGGTGCCTCTTTCAAGAAACCCCCACAAAAAAAGAAGAAAGACTTTAATATTGGATCTCGATGAAACGTTAATCCATTCATTATCTCGAGGCTCGCCTCGGTCATTCAACCCATCGTCATCCTCGGCACCCAAAGTGATTGAAATCAAACTCCACGATATTGCGTCGTTATATTATGTTCATAAACGTCCGTATTGTGACTATTTCCTCAAAGAAGTCTCCAAATGGTTTGAATTACAGATATTTACTGCCAGTGTCAAAGAATATGCTGATCCAATTATAGATTGGCTAGAAAATGATATGATAGATCATAGAAAAGTTCACGAAAATCCAAAATCAGGACAAAATGCTTCCAATAAAATATTTACAAAACGTTATTATAGAAATGATTGTACTTATAGGCCAGGAGTCGGGTATATCAAAGATCTTTCTAAATTTTATCCCAAGGAAGACGAATTAAAAAATGTGATGATTCTAGACAATTCTCCGATAAGTTATGCATTGCATGAAGATAATGCTGTGATGATTGAAGGCTGGATCAATGACCAGAGTGACCGAGATCTCTTGAACTTAATACCCATGCTCCATAGTTTGAGTTTGTGTATTGATGTGAGGTATATTTTGGGGTTACGAGGAGGAGAAAAAGTGTTTGAGAATTGAAGAGTCAACTGTTGTTAAAAAAGGTTGCTGTTTTTGCCGTAGTTTGTAAAACGGGGGCAACTGCAACCTTGAGGGTAACAATCGAGCATTGAGCATTGAGCATTCTTGTTGTAGACGAGAAGTCAAACAGCTCGGCTCGTGACTCGAGATAATAGCAGAAACAGAACAACCATGTCCCCTCGCCCATGAGCATCATACACCCCCCCCCAAGATACAGGATACCTGGAACATCCCACAGCAACTGCACTACAGCAACCAGCCAGCAGCTAGCCAAGCAGCCATCCAGCAACTACACAGCACAGCAACTACACAGCACAGCACAGCACAGCACAGCACAGCACAGCACAGCACAGCACAGCACAGCACAGCACAGCACAGCACCACGGTGATACACTAGAACACGAGATAGGCATCGTCCACTCATGTAATCTCTAGATAACCCATCGGCATGTATGGATTACATTTTACCTATATGCGGTAAATTCATAGGTCTTACATTATGTTAACGAATACAATAAATAGCCCAACCCACCTGTAACCACCCGTGGCCTATTGTAGTGCGAGAAGGATCCGAGGAAACACCATGGTAGCCAAAAAAAAAAATGGCCAAGTTAAAAGGCACAGGGCAAAAAGGCAAAAAGGCAAAACCCTCCCCCCCCCAAAAAAAAAAAAAAACCAAAAAGGCAACGTTACATAGAGAGAAAGGATGCGATGACTAATGCATGTGTCAGTTACTTCTATCAAGTCAAATGGAGGGGGGTGTACAGACACTGTAGATGCCAAGTAATGGCACCCCTATACATTGGCTATCGTAAATTAGGCCAGATTGTATTACAAAAATAATCCAGAAATTTCATCTGAAATAGAATTAAACTCTAATCTTAATGTAGCTGGTGATCAAGAAGGAAGGTACAAGCTTATTAAACCGCCGATAATTGGCATCTCACAATAATTTGACAAAGTGACACCATGCAATCGACAGGTTTAACCGCTACCACCGAGCCAGTCCCCCGTCAACCAGCTCTAGACCCCACACCAGCCAGGTCTCACTCCAACAACGTTCCCATTTGAACCCAACAGTAAAACACCCTCCACTGTGGTGCCCCCACCCTGCCCCCCCATAGGTGCACTTGTCACATTCTCGCAAGCCTCACTCCAGTGCCCTTGACCATTGATCTGGTAAGATTCCCCACGGTCACCCTGACACGATCTTCGATGCGAAACTATGTTTGATTATCCATCGTCGGTTAACCAAAAGCTTCACCAAATGTCGTTAGATCAAGTGATCCAGTCGCTCAACCAAGACTCCACGCTGGTGGCGAGTTTCAAGGCCTTGGGAGACTTGCTTCGCCAGGAGCAAATCAGAACCAGTCCTCAAGTCATCACCAATCTCCCATTGATTCTCAAGTATTCCTCCGCCAACATTGGCCATTACCTCGACACCAAACAATCTCTGGACATCCAGTTGGTGCTCGAGGTCACCCGCTGCATAGTCAACTTGTTGGCCGATAGCGACGACAATCGCCTATTTTTCCAGGGCCCCGATGCCCTGGTGGCCCAATTCTGGGGTCATATCATCACCTGTTTAAACGATGCTGACATTGATACTCTGGTCAACCGAAGAATCATGATAATCCTCGGCCAGTTCATCCACAGTGACTCCTACAAGCACCAGTATTTGCAATGGCTCTTTGACGCTTCTCTTGTTACTGCATTGCACACCTATCTCAAGACTACGTTTGAAAAAGCCCCCATCACTGACATTTTTATTTTACAAAATCTGTTTGAGTTTTTGAAGGAAATCGTAGATGCCAATTCTCAGCAATTGGTGGCTGATCCTGACACTTATGGCTCCATTTCGGTCGAGTTGGTGGATTTTCTCACCACTGTGATCGAGTCCATTTTGTCCAACTTGAACAAGTTCGATTTGCGTGAAGACCCCGACGACGACGAGGAGCTGGACATCAGCGACCTTGACTCCATTCTTCTCGATGTAACAGATACCATTGCCTATCTATGTGCCTACGAAGATTTGGATTTCTCCTCTGTAAACATCAACGAACGGGTTTTAAATCTTATACCTCAAGTGCCCCAAAATTTCGCCAACAAGACCCACATAAAGCGCAAATTGTTTGCAACCAGTGGAGTCATCTCTTCAATGCATAGCTTCAACAGTAAGCACGATGTACAAATATCCATTGAATATTTCACCCAATCGCATGTCGATCCATACACTTTGGCAGCATCGGCGATTAATTTGGGCAATTACATCACCAGCTCCCAGAAAAAGGAACAAATCATTGGTTTTATACTGCAGGCGATGCTGGTGGAAACGTTTTTCCAACGATTTTTCGATATTCATATCAACGACGTAATCCAAATTCAATCGTTACATTTGATGAACAATTTATTGACCCCAGCTAACAGCGTGTATGTATTGGGCAACTACGACCATTTTTTCAGCAGGTTTGCCAAGATCATCATTGATAACGGCAAATATTATCAAGATATTTTGAAGATCTTTCAAAAATTCGTCATTAAATTAATCAAGCATGCATTCATTACCAACCAAGACAATATTGTTGATTTCATGGATTTATGGAACTACATAATTGATGGGACCGACGATTCCACCGAAATGCAATATTTGTTACTTCAGGCATATCTAGGAGCATTCAAAGATTCAACCATCACCACTCCAAACACCAGTGAAAATACTAATTTCATCAAGAAATTGATCACCACCGCCATTTCCATTCCTTCCAACGCCAGTCTGATGGATACCATGTTGGAAAAATTGAAAACGCTAGGGATGTTGTATCATAACTTGACGTCGCACCACGTCGCACCACAAGACTTGATCGATTTTTATCAAGACAAGGCCAATTTGGAGGCCCAAGTGTTGCAGCCCTACCACGCATTTCTCGTGCAATTAAACCAACAGTTGTCGCAGCAGGGACAGCCCGATATCTTGGTGAACAATTCCAAATTCGTGGGGGCCACCACCATTACATTCTGGGAAGGTTATGACGAGGCCCGCCTGGTTGTGAGTGTATGTAAGGAAATTGCAACCACTCATTGAATCATTGAATCATTGAATCATTGGATCCATTTATAGACCGGACCTTCCCAAAACTGCCATACTGAGCCATCCTTTCAGCTCTCGCTGTATATTGCCAATGGCACCTCGATAGTGAAGTCACAAAGTTGGCAAAGTTGGCAAAGTTCGCAAAGTTATTTAGTTTGACAATAGATGTAGCCACAGTTGTTACATTACTTGTTACATTACTGTTACACTACCGGGTTTGGTGATTAGGGCCGAAGAAAGCTTGGCTACCCAACACGTTTTCGGAACAGTGTTTTCGTTGCCCCACGTTTGCCCCTCCCCCCTTTTTTGGCCCAATCCGGTAATTCGTCACCTTCACTAACAATTACCGCAAAATTCCACTTCTACAACTGCTCAAATAATAGACTGGTCCCACGCACACCACATCAGAGATCGTAATGATAATGGAGATAGATTTTCGGGTCGTGAGATTTTCGGGTGGTGAGATTTTCGCCAGTGGACGACGCTGGGGTAATATACAGTTGGTTGATTTATGTATCAAAAACCCACGAACTGTTACAACCGTCAAAGTGCCCCGAAAAACATGTCCAAGTTCTCCAAGTTAGAGGTCGAGCCGGCCGACCCCATCATCAAGGTCATGATGCAATCTGCCCAGGATAGCGACCCCAAAAAGGTCGACGTCACCATCGGTGTCTACAAGGCAGAAGATGGCTCTTCATATGTTCTTCCAGTGGTCAAGAAAGCCAAGGACATTTTGCATACCAATGACCCTGGTCACAGCTACACCACCATGCAGGGGATCCCCGAGTTCAACAAGGGCGCCAGAAAGGTTGTTTTTGGTGACCATGCCGAGGATGGAAACATCGTCACCATTCAAACCATCTCGGGGACTGGTTCCATCTATATGGCCACTGCGTTTTTGAGAGAAGCTGGCTGGTCCAATTACTACGTAGGAACTCCCGCTTGGTCCAACTACTACCAGACTATTGTTCATTCGGGCGGGAAAGTCAACGACTTTGTCCACTACGATGAAAAAACCCAAAAGATCGATTTCGACTCTTTGGTCAATGCTTTGAACACTGCCCCTGAAAACTCGGTGTTTTTGTTGCAAACTTGTTGCCACAACCCTACCGGAGCCGATTACTCCCGGGATCAATGGAAAATTATCGGTGAATTGATTAAAAAGAATAACTTGAATGTCATTCTTGATACCGCCTACCAAGGATTGGCCACCGGTGACAAAGACGAAGATGCTTGGCCCGTGAGATACTTCCAGCTGTTGAACCTTGAATTCCTTGTATGCCAATCGTTCTCCAAGAATTTGGGTTTATATGGTGAAAGAACAGGTGCTTTGCACGTGGTGGTCCAAGACCGTCAACTTCTTCCTAATGTGACTTCCACCTTGACTTCCCTCTTTAGAAAAACCTGTTCTTTCGCCCCAGCTTTTGGTGCCAGAATCGCTGCCGAAGTGTTCAAATCTCCTGAATTATACCAAGAATGGAATGAAAATGTCTTGGATATTACCAAAAGATTGAAGGAAATTAGACAAAAGGTATACAATAAATTTGTGGAATTGAAGACCCCTGGTGACTGGACTCCTATTCTTGAACAAAATGGTTTATTCTGGTATTCTGGATTGAATGAAGCCCAGAATGAAAAATTGGCTAACGAGCATCATGTTTATAGCACTGGCTATGGTAGAGTCAATGTTTCGGGATTGAACAATAGCAATATCGACTATTTCTGCGAGGCCGTTGATGCCGTTGTTAGAGAGACCTGAATACCTGAATACCTGAATACCTACATCTACTTTTGCATTGAATACGGATGTTCCATGTAATAACGCTATATATACATAGCTAAATAAAAGATGACCCTAAAATACCATCGTACCTGTAGCAGGCGGAGAAATGAATAACATATAGATATGATGCAAAGGAATGGACCAACCAAAGAGTCCGTTATATATATATATGGGCATCTCAAACAATGTTGGTGAAGATGTACAACGTGACTTGTTAATAAGAAAAGTTTTTTAAAAAAAAGCATGATCTATGATACACTGATATCAATATGATTTGTGATCCACATTGACAAAGGCAATTTTGGACATTCAAAGAAAACCCATAGCATTAGAAAAATGATGGGTTAGTTCATAAAAAGGCTTGCTTTCCCAGAACGCAGACATCCCGTAAAAAAAAAAAACAATCTTTTAACCAAATGTTGCAGGTTCTAGAAATGCATCCTTAATGCTGGAGTTACCAAGCATCATACTTGTCTTTGATGGATTTTCTTTAAATGTGCTTTCAAATTATCCTTCCGGTTAAACCGCTTTCCGCATGAAGGTTGATCACATTGATACGGCTTTTCCGAAGAATGACTCTTCATATGTCTCTTGACATGTTCAGGTCTTTGAAATCTAGCTTCACAAATAGGACACTTATGCTTTTTCTTTGCCTCCTTACTATCATCTTTGTCAGCACGGTTATTTTTAACAATTGGAATATCAATTTTAGACATAGATCTCAATTGGGAAATAGATGAAATGGGAATACTGGCTTGTGATTTTGAATCCATTTGAAGTAAATCTAATGCTGGGGTATTTTGAAACTGCTCATTATAAAGATGTTGCAGTTGTTGCAGTTGTTGCAGTTGCAGTTGTTGTGGTTGCAGCTGCTGTTGGTTGGAAAAAGTTGCCATTGGTGGCAACAAGCTTGGACCACCCGATACGGAAGAGCCGGTCGACGCGGAAGCTGAAGTGGATGTAGTAGATTTTCTGGCCGATGGATAAAACTGTTGTGACATAGTTGTGGGGGCAGACAAGCTTGAATCCATCGGAGATGTAGCAATTGATGCCAAGTCTATCGATGCTGGGTATGATTTTGTAAAGGGAGTGATCAGAGATTTTGATATATTTCTGGTCAATTTATTATCAGGTGCAAATTGGGCCAGTAACAAATCAATTCCAGGTTTAGTAGTTTGGTCATCAAATTCTGAACTTGTAGTTGGGACCGAATATGATTTGGAATCAACATAGGTAAGAGGTTTTCCAAAGGTATTAGTGGGAGAGTTTCCCGCATAAAAAACACCTGGGGTTGAGTTTGAAGACAAGTTTTCGTCATGATCTTGAGAGGTGGTAGTGGTAGTTGAAGCAAGTTTATTTGCCAAATGGTTAAGATCAGTTGTTGGAAAAGGTTCATGAGGGGATTTTTTTGATCTAAAAGTAGGTTGAGGGAAACTTGAAAAAGATTTTGCCTTTTTCAATTGTTTCAATGCATCATCATCTTGATCTTCTATTTTGATTGATTCAAGAGTTTCAGTTCTTTTTAATGGGAACGGAATCCCATAATTGGTAGTGGTTGGATTAGTCCAATTATTTGAAGGAGAAAGAAAAGCACTTTGGGCAGTGTTTCTATTTGAAGTACTTGGAGTGGGCAAAGGGGTACCTATATCATCAAGTTCACCAGAAATTTGATCAACTCTTGGAGAAACAAAAGTGGATGGGGTATAGAACGGGTTCAAACCACCCGACAAGTTCTGGAAAGATGAGGATTTAGTAGCACTTCCAACCACCAAGGGGGTGTCAAGAGACATTTTTGATCTTGATCTTGAATGACCTTTTGGTTTTGAATGAGGAGTCTTTGTAATTTTGGAAGGATTATTTGCCAAATTTACCGGGGATAAATTGGAAGATGAAGGGCCTCTTAAAGGAGTATGATACAGATTTGTGACGGACGAGACCGACAAGGATTTATTTCTCCCTATTCTTCTAGGGGTGGCGACCACCGGTTGATGAAGATTAAGTTGTTGAGGCTTATTAAAAGCAGAGGAAGGCGAATCGGATAACGATTGATTTGAAACCGAGGACGATAATTGGGGGATTGACTCCATGGAATAAATAGTGTTTGAAGAAAAGGAATTATGGAAGTTATTGTAATCAGGCGTAATGTGATTTTTGGAATAATCATTATACATAGGAGGATCTTGAGACATGGAGATCATTGAGGACGTCGACAAGTTGGACTGATGATGAGAGGATTTATTTGAATGGTGACTGGAAAGAAGCTGGGACGAATATATGCCATCATCAAGAGATACATTTTTGGAATGACTAAATTTAGTTGAAGCAGAACCAAAGCCAGCATCTTCCATATAAGTTGATTCGGAGTTGTCGCCATTCAAGGTAGCGTCTTCGGCGATGGAGGTGTTGCCATAACTCATGAAGCTCAAGGAGTCGAAATCACCATAATTGCGGTTGATATTGTTGGGATTAGCGTTGGCGTTATTATTATTATTAGTTACAGGAACCACTTCATTATTGAAATGTTTCTCTGCCGCCGAAGCAGAATCGTAATCGCCGAGATCCAAGCCCACGTGGAACGAGGTATCGTTATTTGCTTCAAACGGCTGCGATAGCAGTGTAGGCGAGCTCATTAGATATTTGTCCATGATGGAAATGATTTTTAGGAAACGATGTTTTTTTTTTTTGTTGGAGTTATGGAAGAGGCAACAAGCAAAAAAAAAAAAAAAAAATAAATAGAAAGTGGCGGTTTTGAAGGTGGAACCAGTTAGCGATAGACAGTAGATAAGAACCAGGGGAGGGGGAACCCACACAGAAAGGTCAACCAGATGAATAGTCAACACACAAGCCTTGGTTGGTGGTCAACAAAGTGGGAAGGATTTTGGATAAACCGAACCGAAAAAAAAAAGGCTGGGGGGAAAGGGGGGAGGGGGTAAAAGGCCGGTGGGACAGAATGGATGAAGAAGTCCCTGCGGAAGATGGCTAGCCCTCAATTAGATGGACAGGGGAGGGCGTCGAAGGTTGGTATTGCAAAAGCTCGATAGCTATGGGGTACAAAAAAAAAAGTAGCAATAGTCCAGAAAAGAATAAAGGATTTGGTAAAGTTTTTGGAGCCAGGTTGACCAAAAAGTGAAACGGACCAAAATTGGCAGCGCGTGGTGAGTAATGAAATTGAGTGTGAGTGTCCTACTACAGTAAAAATCAGCGATAGAAAAGATTGGGGTTTGGGACAAAAGTACCGGGGAAGCGCGGTGGAAACAGGAATTAAGTTAGAAACCTGAACGGGAGAGGGGAGAAGCAAAATAAAAAAAAAAAAAAAAGCACCAGCTAAAGGTGTTATGAGGGATAGGGGAACAAAAAAAAAAAAAAGGATAAAGAGGGGAGGACACACCATAAAATCATTAATAGATAAAAAAGAAGGGCGAATTTTTTGGTAGAGTTAGCCCACCAAGATCACCAAGATCACCTAAATAAAAAAGAATTAAAAATAATAAAAAAAAAAATAAGATGAAAGGAAATATTGCCAAACACAGTGAATAGTAATAATAGTAGACAATTTGGAGTTAAGGAACGGGGAATGGAGGAATAGGGACATAGGGAATGGGGGAATGTGGTCCAGCGAATAAATTGTTACTTAGTTTCAGAGGAAACGGAACAGTGATCGGAAATAATAATAGGAATTTTTAATTTAATAGGAATTTTAATTTTAATTTTTTTTTTTTTTGGATTTGGGCTTTATCCAAACCAATAGTTACGGGTGTATAGGCAGTACATGGTTACTTGAAAGCATAGAAATAAGCATAGAAATGGAGAGGACGGGTGGACGGGTGGATGGGTGGTGGTGGTGGTGGAAGCACCAACGATTCCATGGGATTTGTTCTAATATGAACCCTTTTGGAGGTTCGGCTCGAGCCCAGCATGGAATCCTCATCACAAGCATGCCAGGGATCAAGTTCAAGTTCCCCCTCCGTCGAGTTGGGAGATTGTGATCAGTGAAATTTAAGTGGATCCGAACGCCGAACATGCTCGGGTTTCCAGACGCGTCGACTTTTTGCTGTTGCACAAGTGCGCCTTTAGAGGCGTCGCAGCGTCGCGACAATAGGAATGTTTTAAACGAGAGGCACACTGAAAAAACGGCCCTGGTTGTATGGACAAAACCATCACGGTTGGGATGGCGGGGGACAGGGGGAGGGGTCCCGACGACGCGGCCCGGCGCCCCCCACCAAGTCCGTGGTACATCCTTTACCCGAGTGAATTCCACTCTTTTCAAGAGCCCCAAGCTTGCGGTCGATCCGCAGTACTGTAGTCCCCCACTACCACTGGGTCCTCTAGTGTGTCGCATAATGGTCGCAAAATAAAAAAAAAAAAAAAAAAAGTCAGATTTCGCAACCACTCCCGCCTGAAGCAGCCACGCGATCATGTGATAGGGCCTTTGGAACTTTCAAACATGTCTCACAGTACTAACAGTACTCGGGTGCAAGAGCCCTCCCCACCCCAGCTGTCGGTCACACTAACTGTTGCGGAGGCTTTTGGCCCGTCGGCTTGTGTTGCTGGTGCCACTACTACTGTCCCTACTAGTGCTATTGCCACTGTTTCCACTGTTTCCACTGTTGCCACTGGTGTTGCTGCTGCTCCTCCTCCCACAAAATAACCGGCCCGATTCCGTACAACCGACTCCTCCTAGGGCCCAGGCACCTCCATGCAGCTTCGATCTACATTGACGTATAATTACCAGCCACAAACCACCAGTTTCTACAGAGGCTGCGTAGTGTGTGGGCCAAACCCGCCTTACATACTATCACCAGAGAAACACACAAATTTATCGGTCCACGCTGGCCAAGACCGCCAGAGATCCAAATACCCAGAAATCCACTGCAAGCCCGCCAAATGGCATCCTCACCAATTTTTCAAAATTCAATAATTCCGCCCACAAGCCCCCCCCCCCACCAATGGAAAACCACCGTGGAACCCGCCGGATTTCAGGTGCCAAAACGCTTAATTTCTGTGAGCTTGGCATGCTTAGAAATACTTACAAATTTCCTTAGAAATCCTTATAAATAGCTCTGGGTCAATTTGTCTTATTTTTTTTTTTTTTGATTTGTATAAAGCTACACTACTGTAAATTACGTCATTATCTTTAGGGGCCCTTTACAACTCTTCATATTACCTGCATGAAACAATATGCATTTTAATCATTCGAGTTTATATACTTATGGGTTTTGCTTGACAAATTCAACACCCTTCTTGATGTTGGCAATTAAAGTGTCCTTGGCACCCTTGACCAATTCTTCTTCGTGAGAAGACAATTCACCCAATGGGTGGATGGACTTGACACCTTCGGTACCCAAGGTGATTTGGGAGGAGAAGAAGTCAACACCTTCGTTCTTGAACAATGGGGAGTCGACGAAAGATGGTTCAATCACATCGACTTCTCCAGCCAAACCGTTCAACACAGCACCAGTGAATCTAGCACCAGCTTGGGCCATGGACAAGGTGGCGGATCCAGCACCATCCTTGGCCTTAACGACTTCGTCACCACCAAATTGGATTCTGTTGATCAAAGCGTCTCTGGTTTCGGTGTCCAAGGACTTGTGCACGGTTTGAGACAACAATGGAACAATGGTGATACCAGAGTGACCTCCAACAACAGTGACCTTTTCGTTGACTGGGTTGGTACCAGCGATTTCAGCAACGAATCTGGAAGCTCTCAAAACATCCAAAGTGGTGACACCAAACAATTTCTTTGGGTTGTAGACACCCTTGGACTTGAACACTTCAGCAACAATTGGAACAGTAGAGTTGACTGGGTTGGAAATAACCAACACAGCGGCGTTTGGGGCGTGTTCAGCAGCAGCCTTGGCCAAGTCTCTAACAATAGAAGCATTGGTGTTGAACAAATCATCTCTGGTCATACCAGGCTTTCTTGGAACACCAGCTGGAATGACAATAACATCGGATCCAGTCAATGCTTCAGCAATGTTTTCGGGGTTGTAACCCTTGACAGTGGAGTTGGTTGGGATGTGAGAAACATCAGCAGCAACACCTGGAGCACCTCTTAAATCGTAAAGAGCCAAGTCGGTCACCTTGTGGTTCAATTTCAACAATAACGACAATGGTTGACCAATTCCTCCACCTGCACCTAAAACAGCAACCTTGTAGGCAGTGGAGGCAGAAGAAGAGAACGATCTAGTGGCAATTTTAGACAACATCTTGTTTAATTCAAAAAAAAAAGAATACAGTAGTAATAAAATTAAATTTCGTCGGGTTCCACTCTCATTATATTTGAGATTTTTCACAGTGTGACAATTTCGGCGATCAAGGGGTGGACATACTATAAAAAAAATAGCCGCCAGACCCCACAAATGCGGCGGAAATCTCGGATCTCGGTTTCCTACTGGTCACAAATGACGGCTGGACTCAATTGACTAGAAAAATGGCTAAAATCGGGTCCAATTGGCCTCTGTTGGCCTGACCCTCGTGCCGAACCGACCAATCAGATGCCTCCCTTTGGACCGACTCACTCCGAAAGTGCGACCCCAGAATTGGATCCGGTCACGTGCTCTTGTAGGATCCGAGGATTCCCACCTCCACCACGATTCTTCCACACCAATGGCTCTACATTGCTAGGGTTAGTTGTAACACTACAAATGGTTCACAATCACTAGAGTGGGGGCACTGAAAAAAACAAAAAAACAAATTCGGTGCAAAACTACCAAAATTAGGTCAAAAACCCTCCCCAGCTTTTCTTACTTGTGGCATTCTGTTTAGGACATTAATTGCCGCATGTATTTTTGACGTTCTACCGAATCTGCGAAACAAAATCCCGGCTTTAGTTTCGCTTTGTTTCGCTATAGTTTCGAAATATATGCTTATGGCAAAGTACAAGTGCCGTTTGCGGTAGTAGCAGACAATAGACTCTTGATAAATAAACTACAATATGTCTGTATATTCGTCCATGACCCAAAGACTACTATTGATCATTTTGGTTGTCATGATCACAATTTTTAAGTGACTTCAGTGACCGAATTTGGTTTCGAGCCTCACTTGTGGGTGCAAAAAAAAACCGCTCTTGTGCTCCGATCCTAGAAGGCTTTCCACCAGTTGTTGGAAAATTTCTACCGTGTATGCCATTGCTATTGTCATCTTAGAAGTTCTTAGAAGTGGTATCTTGTTAATTTGGCCGTTTCCCTAAAAATTCAAACTGTTTCGGATCCAGGTACTCTTTTTGTTTTAACATTTAATTGCTAATTTCAAATCGAGTGAACTATATTCCCATAATAAACCGCTTTTTAATTCAGATTCACTCAGCATAGTTCAGATTCACTTTTTCTGTGATTGAATTCTTGAAGCTTTTCTGGAATACTATTGTAATTAAAAGAGAACTTTTAAACTATCGTAGAAAGTAAGAAAACCCATACTTCGTAAAAATGATGGTTTCGCCGATACCAAATCTCGAGGTTCTTGTTATTTTTGCAATTGGCTCGACCCTCGAATCTTAAATTGCCAAAAATCAAATCTAGTCCACGAAGAAGGTATACGACTGGCGAAAATAATGAAATTATAGTACAATTTTGACAACTCTGGTAGGAAAAAAAGTACCTATTTTATCACTGATACCAAAAATAGTTGTAGAATTTATGTAGAATGGACACTCTATTATCAAGAAAATCTGATTCAGACACCAAACTCTACCCTCTTCCCTATGAAACTCAAATAGTTATGAAATATATTTCGTACATGTCAAAATCAGCTGATTTTGTAACCCAAAACTCCAAAAAATCCGAAACACCTAAACTAAGCGCACCAACTTCCACATAAACCACAAAAACTATATCAACAGCACTAAATTAATCCGTGATATATAGCATAGATAATACCATCAAGCGAACTGCATACAAGCGCACTACCCATCAATAACAGCCCCAAACAAACCCTACTACTCTAACAATACCCATCTATTGCCAACACTTCAAGCCAGAACCATGTCCCGGCCAATTGCACAGCATCACTCCATGGATATACCTCACGTGTCAGCCGTGGAACTTCCAATGATCGTGAGGAACCCAGACAAAGCAGTGGAAATGTTAGGAGGTAAGGACAAGATCAAACAGGTGATCAATTCATCCAACAAAGCGGGAAATACCTATAACCATACGTCGATAGAAAACACACTAGAATTGAGATTGCGGCCCGATCCTTTCCATCATCCCATCCAATCGAGTTATAATACCAGTGAAAAAGTGCTTCTTAAAGTCTCTATACCCAGCAAAAGTATTCCTGATGATTATACCAAGAACCCCAGAAAATACTCAATTAGAGACTTGATCCAGTTGAACAATGAAAACCAGGAAACACCAACCCATAGAGTGAAGCCAGTTGCAATCATTGATAAGACATATCTGTTCAAGTCGATTGCTGATTTTCAAATATCAACCAAAAATAATCAAATGGTGCAAGAATTCAACGATTCATTGTTGAATTTCAAAAGTTATGATGACGTACAAAAGTATTTTGATAAAAATCAAAAATTAATGGGAATTTCTGATTATAAGGATTTGAATTACTACAAGAATTTCGATCATCAACTTCCTCCTCCCCCTGTACTTTCTCCAATAAGATTTCCCTTTGATTATAAATACCAAAAAAATCCATTTACAACTGCAGTCAAGGACTTGGAAAGTGGAGAAATTAAAGTCGTATCGACAAAGAATTCCATCAAGCTATACACTAAGATGATAGACTATAACACCAAGATCGTGCCGACAGAGCCAGCAAAGGAATTGATTGAGAATCTCACATCGCTCAAAAATGCTAATCATCCTGTGAACTCACCGGACTATCAACTTCTACAATGTTTGACCTGGTTATCAAAAGTATTTGAAATCAAGCCTATCTGGTTAAGAAAACAACTAGAAGATATTGTCCCCATAGAACTTAAGAAATTTATTAAACAGGCTTTGCCGTATGTTTCATTCATTTATAAAAGTGGGCCATGGCGGTTTTGTAATGTTAGATTTGGTGTTGATCCTAAAAGTCATAGTAAGTTTTGGATATATCAAAGTGAATATTTCAGAATAGCGGGCTTAAAGTTTGTTTTACCTAACCATCCCACTCAAAGGATTATTCCTTCCACGATTTCTAAGGAAGATTTGAAAAAATGGGAAGATAATGGTTCTGCAGGACAAATTGCAGTTTCAGAGTATTTATTTTTCAATGGAGTTTCACTTCCTTCTACTGTGACGTATCAAATTGGAGATATCACTGATTTGGACATTACTACCATCATTCAAGACAATCAAAAACAAATGGGTAAGGAGTTCTTGAGAGACGTTCCCGATTTCCAGGATGGATGGATTAACAAACAAACCATGGAGGTATTCAGAAGAATTGTTAGGTATAAACTTAATAGGATCGTGAAGGAAGAACCCATCGACCAAACTAAAATTTACAAGATTATTGAGGCTGATTACACTGAGAATGATGAAGGAGAGAAGAAGGAAGAAGAAGTAGATGAAGAAGAAGACGAGGATATAGAGGCAGAGGCAGATGACGATGAAACCAGAAATGGCGTTGATGAGGAGGGTGATATAGAAATGCAAGCTGCCGAAAATGGAGAGGAAGCCTTGACGACTAATTTCGAAGATACCATGAAGAAGATACATCAGTTCAACCCTGAAATCTCCAAACAGTTGGATAATTTAGTAGGATTTATCAAGCAGGACTCAATTGAGGACTAAATAGTAAGAACCGGTCCAAGTCCGGAATTAAAGCGAAAAGAAGAATTTTTCTTTTTGAAGTGGTCAAATTGACCAACCAACTCCGTTTGTTAGGTAGCATCGTCTATGCCTTGTTCAGACAATACTGTGTAATACATTATGTATACTATATAATTATAAACTAGAGAACCATCACATGACACTAATCACGTGGCCACACTCACGCGATAGTGCACGTGACACACCAACGCACTCGTCTTTCAAAATGACACGGTTATGTTTATCCAACTACCTATTCCACCATGACCAAGGCCACTGAAGCCATTTTGACCGCATTCACGTTATCCGCAATCTACTTTGCGTTATACTCCAAGGTTATTCCAAGCCCCCAGATTTTCCACCAAGAAATCTTGCCATACTTGCCATGGTGGGGATTAGTCACGTTTGGATCGTATGCTTTGGCTACTTTGGGATGGGGTATCATTACCTTCAAGGATAAGGAAGACAAGTACAAGGAGTTGTTAGTTCAAATCGACGAAGCCAAGGATTTCTACAAGAAGAAGGGTATCAGTTTGGATTAAATGGAAGGTAAAAAAAAGACGAATGAAAAATTAACACCCCAATGAAACTACTAGATATGGAAAAATCAAAAAGATTATTTGGTTATAGCTCATTGATTAGACCCAGATTGAGGGATTATTGGCAATGCAGGAATCTACATTTCTTGTTGGTTAGGTTATTATGCTCCTACAAATTGCACAATTATAGATAAGTAGGTGGAAAATGATAACGGAGTACATGGAATTCTATTCTATGTAAATAAATAATATAGCGATACATGTAGTTACCACTGTTTTAGGGGTGTCTTGTCTAAATATGGTTAAATGGACAACCAAAACTGATGATTGAAACGCGAGCAACCAATGCTATTTCTATGCTTTGAGATGTGGGTTATGGAGGAGGGGCAGGAGGGGGGAGGTAAAGGAATGGCCAACTCCCGCGTGGTTAAGCGTTGGGTTGTTGACTGGCGGGTTTCAGGCCAGACTGGTCGGTTTCACGTTGTGCTTGCTTTGCCTTGATTTTCTTCTCTAATTGGGCAAAAACCCTGATTGTGACAGGCACATTGCCCCAGGTCTCGTCTTCCTCGGCCGCATTGCTACTCTGTTTTGGCCTCAACTCTTCGTCACTCTTGTCTGCTAGCGATAACGGTAAATTGTCTCTATTCAACTTCAGTACAGGAGCATAGAAATCTTCAGGCCACCTGCCCCCTTTCTTGACTAAGGCAGCAGCAGCCACATTTCTTTTCTCATTCCAATCCTTAATATCATCTTCGTACAATTCCCACACACAATTTATACACCCACTCATACAACAGTTATCGGGCTCCGAAGGCTTGGCTGGAACAGTGACACCCGCAACCACACGTGGCTCACCTCTGGAAACTCGACTTGATGATGTTGGTGACTCTCCTTTGATACGTCCCCCAAACACCTTGGCGATTCTCTCTTCCGCTGAAAGACTAGTATCAATATGATAGTTTCCTTCAAACCTAGTCTTGGTGTGGCTCTTCAACTTTCTTAAGTCACGTTCATTGGTAATAAGACTGGCCTCGATAGGATGGGTTGGATGGGTGGGAGTTCTGATCACAAGATCGTAGTAATCAAACTTGACATCTCCTATTTTTACAGGCTTTACTTTCTTGATGGGTCTGGCAGGTCTTGGGTTGGTTTTGGGTATACTTGAAGACAAAAGTCTGGTAGAACACCTTATCATGATGGAACTTCCGAGGATGTGAATATATGCTAAATGTTGAATGCTGGATATAAATGATTAGTTGAATTTGTAGCTACTACTAGAGTCTAGATTCGTGACTATATTTGCTAGGGTTCTGTGCAGGCAGGTTGAAAGAACACTATCAAGTAAATGACAGCAAACATTGGATAATTTAGGCGAGTAGAGTGGTGCGGTGGGCCCGGGAAATGGTGCGGTATACGTGAGCTAGAAACAGCCAGCGAATGTTGTGGAATTGTAGCTTCTATGATCAGATTGTGTATGGGCAACTTACCATTGGACAAATATATTAGTAAGCTCTTACGTAATTAAATGGGGGACCTTAGGCTAAACTTTGTTGGTTGATTTACGAATACTATTGATCTAAACAGCCAAGGGCCTTCTCAATGCTCAAGAAGAACCCGTCTCCCATTCCAGCAGAAGACGATGGAGGCGTAGAGTTATTGGACTCTGCGGGTTTGAAACTATTGTTCACCAAACTGGTAATTCCTGACATATTAAATTTCTCTCTCACTTTATCGTCCACAGGAAGCCTGGAGAAACATACTCTAATATGATCAGTTTCAGTGTATCTCTTGACAATCTCATGTAGCACTTGGGTGGCGGAAGTATCAATTTTTTTCATGCCTTTACAATCGAAAATGATGGATTTGATCGTATCATTATTGAAATCTCTCACATGGGGCTGGGATGGATGGACCAAAAGACTGCCATACTTTTCAATTCTTGTAAGCTTATTTTTCAAATCACCAACATTGGCAAAATTTAAAGGTTCTGGGATTTTTATGATAAGAACCCCTTCAATATCTTCAATTTCGGATATCAAATTCGAAAGTTGATCTTCAGCTTGGGTCGAGCTGCCTACCAGAGAGTCGGAACTGAGAGGTTCTTGGTCAGTGAAGTTTGCAAAGCTTTCTTCGATCAATTCATCAGCATTACGGAAAATGGAGGTATGAGGCACTCTACCTAAAATATGAATGCCAGATCTTGAACTGTGCTTGATGACTCTAATAACCGCAACCAAGACCCCTAAGGAAACACCTGCGGGAGTACTCCAGAATATTGTGGTCAAGAAAATAATCAAAAAGGTGATTATTTCATCGTATCCACCAATATTATAAAAGAAACGTAGATCTGCTGGCACTTCCTGGATCACGGTAATTCCTATAACTGTTGTGGTCAATGCTAACACACATTCAGGCAAGTAATATAGTAAGGGAAGTAAGAAGACAATGGCAAAGCAGGTGCAAATAGCCATGACGATTCCAGCCATGGGTGTAGTTGCCCCCGACAAGATATTGAGCTTTGATCTTCCAAACGCACCAAAAGCAGGCAAGCCACTGACCAAGCTTACCACCAAATTGGTGGAGCCCAAAGCAATAAATTCCCTGTTTGAAGAAACATTATAGTTGTACTTTGTCCCTAGAGATTTTGTAGCGGTGGTGGAGTCAAAAAACCCAAGGAGGGTACTAAGGAAAGCAATGGCAAAAGTTCTTTGGTACAATGGCAATTTATTTAATTTGAAAGGATTGACAATTTTAAGAGAATGGTTTGAAGAAGAAATATCACCCACAACCTCAACGCCCTTTTCATACCATCCAAAGTACCAACATAAGAAGGTGGCCACTATGACCATCAGAAGGATTTCCGGAATGAACACGGCATTTCTAATTCTGTATCTATTGATCAAAATTTCTTTGTAGGTTTTGATTCCCATAATTATGACTAGAGTGACCACAGAAATGATGGTGGTTAGTTTATGGGCATTTTGAAAATTTGTAGCCACAAATATAATTTTGTCTAATACGGTGGTATGAGGATGGGACAAAGATAATTGTACCAAGCCCATTTCGGTGGTTAACTCATTGATGATCATGATAAAACCCATGGCACCAATGAAGCCTTTCAATAATGCTCTGCTTAAAACATTATCAAGAAATCCCAATCTAAATAATCCACTAGCTAGGAGAATACCACTTAAAATGGAAGAAATGGCCGAGGAAATCTCCAACTCGGAGAAATCCAGAAACGACTTTTCATGCTTTACAAACTCAATTGTTTGCCCATACATTATGGCAGTAGAGGGCGAGGCTCCCACCACTAAAACAGGCACACAACCAAAGATGGCGTACATGACCGCCCCGATAATATTGGAGTAGAGCCCGGTAATAGGCGGCAATTGAGCCAAAGAGGTGGCGAAGGACATCACCAAGGGGATTTGAAACGAAGCCAACGATAGTCCAGCAAGCACATCGCCCGCCAAACACCGGCGAATATCGTATTTGGGCAACCAATTAAGAATAGGAATGTAATAAGCAAAATAGGCATAGAGATCGAAGGAGCCGTCGGACTTGCCCGAGGCCAAGCTCGACACCTTGGCGAACACCTTCCAAGTCAATGGTTCGTTATCGAGCGTTTCAAGATAGTTGTTGATGGTCGGATCATTGAGGGGCTTCAAGTTACGAAGCGAATGCGATGAAGGCACCGTATAGAGAGTGGGCCGACGGAGAGGCGAGTCTCTTTTGGCCCTAAGCAACCGGGTAGTTTCGTCAGCCATCACGAATTAGAGGATGGAGGGATCAATAGAATTTTGGATGGTCCAACCCTCTATAGACCGAGGAATCAAACCAGCAATGGAGATTGTTTTCCAAGAGATACCAAAGAAAACCAAAGAATGTTATGCAAGATTAACACTAGCAACTATTTACTGGAGCCGGTTGGGGTGCTGAAGGGGACAATACTAAGGATTCTTCAAGTCTAAGTTGAAGAAACCACTACCGTTGGTATATGAACCATAAGCCATAGTAAAAGAACAAGTGCAGGAATGGCTCTTGTAGGGGTTCAACCAGGGCCATCAACCAGACTAAAGACCCCGGCCCGAGTTTATTTTTAACCGGAGGCACACTTAATACTTGCTTTAGTAGAAGTTAACACTCTAGCGGAATTTATAGTTGTACAAATTAAAATAGTATAATTGTAGTATTGCTGAAAAATTGTATAATTGTATTATAATTGTATAATTGTGGAGATAATTGAATAATAAATTATTCGCAATTTTCGTAACTAGACATTATTAAAGTTATTATTTATTATCCATAAAACATACTAGTGGACCAGAGGTTAAGGATTTGTTAGTCTATATACTCATATCTATCATAGTGAAGGATCAAGCACTATTAACTAGGCATTCTCCGCAGGCTGGGGGGTTTCTTCCGGCTGGGCCTTGGGTTTCTTTTCCCTCTTCTTACTAGCCTCCGCAACCAATTCTTCAAATATTCTTGCCTCCTCGTCTTCTGCCTCGGTTCTAGTCACCCCAATAAATACATCACCTATCAATCTTAATGCCTTGGCCCGTGCTACGCGTGCTTCTATAGCAACCTCCTTGTCATCCAATATAAGATCACAAACAGCCCGAACCGTGCCTTGGATCTCGAACTTGGACCCAGACCACGCTGCTGCCAACACTTTACCCATCAAATACTTTTCCATCTCGGCGATTTCTTCAGGCGTATGTTTTTCAGGTACCTTTTTCATTTCTTCGATTTTTTCTTCGGCTTTCTTGGCAGCTTCTTCTGCTCCCACCTTATCTTGTTCTGCACGTACTTGTTCTTGTTCGTTAGCATCTTCCTTGGAATCGTGTGTCGAGTCTTCTTGACTATCTTGGGCTTCTTGCTTGGCGTGATATTCGTTATCTTCTTGCATCTTGGTATACTCTTGCATTGTCTTTTGAGCATCCAATGCCGACGAAACAGTGTTGAAAGTATCTTTCACCACGCCACCTTTTTCCTTGACAGAGTACCAGAAACCACCCCATCCAAAAAACGTTTGATTCTTCAAGAAAATCCTCGATTTGTTCTTATAAATGTGTCCTATACAATGCAAAATCTCCAATCCGAAACTTTCCATCTTTAAGGATTCTGCTTCATACTTCATTTTCTCCTTGAATGAAGCTGCAACATCATCTTTCATGTCTGTTTCTGTAAACAAAGATAACCGTTGAACCAATTTCTTGGCCAATTCATTTCTGGTCTCGATCTTTTTGATTCGACACTCTTCTTCAAATTTCTCCAACTCTTCCTTTCTCTTAAGTTCTTGCTCTTGCTCTTTGGTGAGTTCTTTCTTTCCAACACTGGTGGTGGTAGTGTCGTTTTCTTGAGGTTGTGATTGGAGATAAAGAGGTCCACTTGGTGTTTGAGAACTGGTTTTTTGGTCTGGATCGGTGTGTTGGGGCGAATCCTTTGGTTCTTCCTTGGAGTCCTTTTTTTCGTCATCATTGTAACCCGACAATTCTGCCGATTTGGTCAATTCTTGTAATAAAGACAATTCACCTATCCAGTCCTTAAAGGCCTCGCCACCAAAGATCATGGAGAAAAACTCGCTAGGATCCTCGAATCCCGCCTGAGGAATCGACTCCTGCTTACCGAACTTGTCATACTTTGCTCTTAATGTTTCATCGCTTAAAACTTGATACGCTTCTCCCACTTCTTGAAACCTGGCTGCTGCTTGAGGGTCATCAGGATTCTTATCAGGGTGGAGTTTGATGGCAGCCTTTCTGTAGGCCTTTTTGATTTCCAACGAAGTGGCCGTGGTCTCGATCGAGAGCAACTCGTAGTATGTAGTATCTACCACCATGGTCGAGTATACCGTGTAATGGACAAAGGCTGGGAGCCTGAACAGTGACGGTGAAGATGCGTCACGTGACCATGCTTGGTGGCAACCCCATACTACAGTCTTTGATGACTAGTGGGCTGCACACTACAGAGATTAAAGCCACAGGTGTCAGCAATTGATTAGGACGGTGCGAATTGGGCTGATTTTTATTTTTTGATTCAGTCCGTTTTAGGCACAATTTTGGTAATTAGTATCGGATAATTGTGTAGATAACAGGCAGTGGCGTGAACCAAAAAAAATTAGTTGCTATTTTATTGTGGATATCACAGAAGTCTTGGAGATAAGGATCCTCGGGACTGGGACTATTTGGTGATAACCAGCAGTGTATTTTGTGTGTGTGTGTGTGTGCTGGATAAATGTCAGAATTGGCTTTTATATTGTTGTTGTGAAGTGAATGAAAAATTCGGCCCGTTTGGGAAAAGCAATTTCTGTTGATATTGTCAATGCTACTATTCGGCACCACCGGGCTGTTGAAGTGTTAGTTGATGGAACTTACTGTAATACATGTAGTATTTCTACGCTGACAACTGGAGTGTCGCAAAACTGCTTGTCGCGACTAACTACTTGTCGCATCCATCTGTAGAAATTCGCAGTTTTTGATTGCAAATTCTCCATTGTTTTCAGAATAGTTTTCTTCAGATAGTCCCTAATGGTAGTATAATTGGTGCTTATCTGCTTTTATTTACTGTATGGTGTTCTTGCTGTTTCTCCAGCCACTAGATTGCCTTTTTTTGCTTATTTTTTTTAAGGGTTATTTTAATGTATTCTTAACTGTCTGGTGAATTTGAACTGTCTGGTGAATTGCATTCTCTCCCATAGCAGAATAGAAAAGTGACACTCTAAAGATTTGCCTCGAGACACTTAAAGTTCGAGTGGGTTACAATTTCCTGCGGCTGGTGATTCTATTTCTTATATCCAATCAATTGGCAATTCATCATCACCTGAACCAAGACGTGGTTGTTTATCTCTAACAACCTTAACGAATCGAGAATTGGTATTTTAGGTGAAGCTAGAATCAAAATAATTATTCTTAGTACCGCCAAAAATAGTTCTTTTACAGCGAATACCCATTATTTCGTCCACGTTGTACTTTTCTTGTTTGAACTAGACCGATTATACACTAAAAGGACTTATTACTTATGAGTTTTTATAGTCAAGCTACCTAATCCCAAGTGATCAGCAATTAAAATGCTCTAGGAGAGATTTCTTTCTTTGAAAAGCCAACAAAGTTCAGTATAAGTGTCAGAGAGCTTAAAATTTCTTGATTGCTCGGAGAGTTACAGTCTTCTGGAATAATGCTATTTATGTACTCAAGTGAAGCTGCACCAATTACTACCCATCAAAGCTCAACTAAGCCCGACCGCTTTAGTTACAGTATTCTACGCAGTCATTGCAGCAACCAATTTATCCCTGACTCATGAATATGGTAAAGGCAATTCGTCATTGCAATTATCAACGTCGCTGCTGATCTAGAGTTTATCGTTTAAATGGTTTTCTTGGTGGAAAGTGCTGGAAATATCGAAAACATCTGAACACAGTTACAGACATGCGTGTGCCGTGATTTTCACGACACCTTTTTGGACCTGGAGCCATTGAATTGTTGACTATACTAACGTCTACATTAATGGGAAAGTTCCATTGTTGATACTTCTCGTGCGTATAATACACATATATACAAGATGCTAACGCCAGTTGTTGGCTATTGTGAGTTGACTAAAAATGGAAGGTTGAGCCAATCCCAACACAATACTATTAAATAGTACCATGATTTCGCAGTAAGGAGTTTTTCATGAGAATTGACTGGTTTAATTGGAATAATAAACCTTTCTCAAATCCACAATCTTCTTACCCCTACCAGCAGCCAAATCTTCAATAGATCTTTGCTTAGTCAAGGCTTCAACAAAGCCCTTGACCACCAAGACTGGGTTTCTGGACTTGTACACTTTACCACTAAGATCCTTGATTCCAGCAGCTTGACAAACTTCAAAAATGTTTCTATTGACTCTCAAACCAAAACCAGCAGGAGCAGATTTAATAAACAATTTGACAGCATGGTATTTGTATTCCACGTTACCCAAAATGGTTCTTTGTTCATATCTTGGGATAGGAGTAAGGTTTTTAATTGCATTCCAATGAGCCTTACGAGCAGCCACTCTGACACCATCTCTGGATTTCCCAATTCCCAAACCAATGGTTCCCTTTTTATCACCAACAATGGTCATGACAAAAAAACTGGGAATGTTACCCTTGGAAGTCTTATTGGAAACTCTCTTCATAATGATTGGACGAACATACAATGTCTTGATATAGTTTTCTTCCAACCCAGTCAATTTGGCAATATCTCCAACCAAATTATCACTTCGGAAAACCCGTTTAGCCGAGCCACCTTCCTGGAATCTGATTTTCAAATCGCTTCTGTCAGCACTGGCTATTTGAGGAAGTTCAGGATATGGTGATGATCTATTGGCTTGATTTGGGAACACAACCGGTTCTTCCCATTTGGCATCCGTCATGGCATAATCAGACTCCTTTTGAGTGGGTGAAACTTTGGAAAACCCCCTGAACCCCTTTCTTTTCAAGTCCAACACTTCTTGAGGATCCACCAATGATTCGGTGATCTTGATACTCTGTAATAATTGTGGTGAATAGTATTTGGATAAAAAGTCAAGATGCTGCTTTACTTTGGCGTTTTCTTGTAACGTGACTCTGCAACTGGAAAGAAGTCGCTGAGAAAGCCCATGGCCGAGTCTCGTTATAGGGAAATTGGTCCTGAACATCTCCAACAACTCGACTTATGGATTGAGTATGGTGTTGAAGGGGAATTTTTCATAAAATTTTAATGGGTAGAGCACGACCAAAGTCTTAAAGTAACTGGGGGACTTACCATATGGTGGGGCCAGTGAGCTACACTATGATTCTAATGAAAGTAATTTCGTATAATCGACGAGATATATACTTGGGATTTATAGGAGACAGTTAAGAGAGGTTACGGAACGTCTAGGGTAGTTTAGAATGGGGAATGCCAGATGTTTGTGTGTGTGTGTGTGTGTAGTTTCTATGTGAGAGTGCGAATTTGACATGATTGCAAAATCTAGTGGTATTATTGGTGCTTTGGAGTAATAAATTTGTGGTTGATGAGCTCTAGTGAGTGAAGGATCTCCTGGGGTCAACCAAGAGATATGCGAACGGATTATTTTGGAATAATCAATTTTTGCATCTAAATGTATGCTTTGAGAGCCATGTTTTGTGACTGTGAACAATATAAATGAAATCTAGTTTTTGTTGACAGAATCCTGGGAATCAGATACATTGAGAGGCTTGATTTGTTCATCAGAAATCGACTGGGGCTCAGATATAGGGGAATATTGTAATTTCTGATTTTCCTGCTGAAGGGCAATGACTTCACTCTTTAATCTCTCGACTTCTTTCTCTAATCTCTTACCAAAAACATCAATATAGTATGTAGCACCATTATAACTTGCCCATACAAAAATAGTGGCCACAAAAGCTCCACACAAATGTTTGTAAGTGAACCAAATTGGACAGAATATCATGGTTAAGAGTTGGTAACCGAATTGGATTAGGGTAAAAGCAAGTGTTTGCATCCAAAGATATGGAAGAGAAGAAACAAATCTTCCTAAAGGAGTTTTTGCGTTTTTCTTCTTCAAGAAAGTGAAAGAAGTGACTTGTCCCTTGTCGATCTGTTCCTTTCTTCTGATGGTGATAAAGTAATGATAAGAAACTTGCCATACGGTATAGTAGAAAGAAGTCCAGATGATCCCATTGATGAAATTCCACTTATCAATTCCAGCAACGGCTGGGTACCTTTCTCTAAGATATTCTTCCGGCAATTCGTGAGTGATCACAAACATTGTGACTGGAGGCATCACATGAATAAACGAACTGGTAGTCTTTTCAATGGAATGAAGGACAAGCGAGTTTCTCCATGTGATAACGGCAAACGACAATGTTCCCATTGATAAAGAAAATACCGATACAAACAACGATTTGGAATCGGGGAAAAACCAAATGAATGTCATCAATAATAAATTGACGTAATAACATAAATCGGCCAAAAAGTATTGGAATGATTGCTTGAAGTAAGTATAGAACCGAATAGGCATCAAAACAGCAAAGATGGCGGTATGGAAATGGGGGAAGTATTTGGGGTATTTCCCAATCATAAAACCCGACATTGCAATCAAAAACACTGCCCATGCATAGAACAATTTCTCAGTGGATGAGCTTTGGAGGTTCTGTTGAAGTCTCTGATCGAATTTGAGAAGACGCTTGTTGATTTTTTCTTGAAGGTTCAAGAGCTGCAATTCCCGGGTTTCCTTATTATTGTATTTGTTGAATTTCTGCTTGGTTTTCAACTTCATATCCTTAAACTTCTTCTTGGTGGTATCGCTGACACTATCTATATTCAAGCCGAAATCAAAATCGCTAACAAATAATAGCTTGGACAAATCAATGAATGAAACCGAAGAACTGGAATCACTTCTACGTAGCATGGGGCTCTCTTGGGGAGACTCACTGGAGTCGTCATCGGATTCCACCATTGCCGACAGTCTGGTCCGGAGGGCAACATTTTTGTCGACACTCTGCATGGACGGATTGTCGATGCTTCCGGTGCTCTTTGATTTTGGCGCCATCACGATGATCGTTTATTTGATTGTTTATGTGATTGTTTGTTTGTTTGTTGTGGTTGAGGTCACGGGAGGATATCTGGTTCTGACTTCGCTTGCTGACACAATTACAAAGTAGGTGGTGTTTAATTTGGTGATAGTTTGTGTGTGTGGGGGGGAAGATGAATGTAAATATCAACACAGATAAGATCCAACCACGTGTAGTTGATGACCAAACATGGCTGCAATCACTCAATCAATTTTTCTTTTGATTGGGCACGTGAAGGATCGTGGGGAGTGCATACTACCCTTGGTGATGGGGATCAGTAGTATACGATTGTGGTAGGTGGTACAACGGGGACAACTGGGGAAAAGTGCTTAGTGGGATTTTTGGAAATGATATACTTTATAGGCAAGTGGTGGAGTTAGTGCAGGGTGAATTTGTTCTCTTTTGGTGTAGATATTCTTAGGGCCTTTAGGGCCTTTAGGGGGCCTGGCTCTGTGAGTATCTAATTAGAGCCGTACATATCAATAATTTACGCGAGATGTAAGTGAATGGTTTCAGTGCCGGAAATAGGCCTCAGACGATGTCAAACGATTCCATGGGAAAACTCCAAACGATTGCTCAGAAACCATCAGCTGAAAACGGTGACTCATTAGAAGTTGCTGTTGTAGGTGTCACCCACGTGATACTTCTATTGTCTAAGTGTCCAAACATCTAAGATGAGGAGCCACAGTTGTGGACTCCAGGGTTAAGATGATTGTGGAGACAAAGATCCACATGGGGTAATTCGGTTCGTGTAGTGTATTTGATTGTTTTCCAACTACATGCAAAACCCCCCCATTGGACTTTGATTACGTAAGCACTTACCAATAAAGTTACCAAAGGCCATATTGAAACCCATACTACTACACCAAGAAAACATAAATCGTCGTAGCTCATTATTCTATTAATTGCCTATACAGTGTCCACACGCTTAAAGTTCAAAAATAGACCTGTCGGCTTAGTACTAGTGTAAAAAGACTGACACGTCTTGGAACCGAAGCACCAAAGTCGGGTTCAACAACGTCGTTTTGTCGTTGAGAGGCCATTTAGAGCCTTTAAAACCATTTAGACTTGTTCCACAGCACCCTTCATGGCCTCAAAGTTATACATCTTCTTGTTGTTTTTCTTGCTTGGAACATGGGGGTGTTCTTGGTTATATAAATAACATTCCAAGATACATTGTTTCAAGGCATCCACACTATCTTGGGAAAGCTGAAAGTGGAAAGCCAATCTTCCACCCATAAGCTTAATATTATACTTTTCACGAGCAACTTGGACCAAGTATGCATCATCCATTTTATTGGCTTTAAGATCAAGAAACACAAAGCTGGTGTCAACGGGACTCTCTAATTTTATACCATTTTCAGTACAGAAATCACCAACTTGTTTGGCAAGGCTATGAGAATAAGGCAATTCCGCAAAGTTGTGTTCAATGGCATGGATGGCCATGGAAGTCATGATACCGGCTTGTCTGATACCACCACCATTTTGCTTTTTGAAGTGGTTAGCCTTAGCAATCAATTGTTTGGTACCCACCAAAACAGAACCCATGGGGGCACCCAAGGACTTTGAAAGACAAAGAGAAACCGAGTCGAAATGCGAGCAATATTCTTTGATGGAAATGCCGGTTGCAGCCAGGGCATTCCATAATCTAGCACCATCCAAATGCATGATGATATTGTTTTCTTTAGCAAACAAGGAGATTTTGCGGATTTCTTCAATTGGCATGATTATACCATGAAGAGTGTTTTCCAAAGAAATGATTTTGGTTGGAGCAGCATGGATGTCGCCATCATCAGCAGTGACATTATCCATGATATCTTCCAAAGTCAAGTAGTTTCCGTTTGCTGGGATGACGGGATGGACCATGGCCTGAGATAAAGTGGCCAAACCCCCGGCTTCATGCAAAAACACATGAGCTCTATGATCACACAACACACTATAAGGAGGTTGATACAAATTAGCTCTCAACCCAATTTGGTTGGATAAGGTACCACTCGCACAAAACAACGCGGCGTCCTTTCCAGACATCTGGCACATTTTCAGTTCCAACAAAAGAGTGGTTTGATCTTCTTGATATACGGAATCCCCATAAGTGGCATTCAAACTGGCCTGAAGCATGGACTTGGTGGGAACAGTGAAGGTATCACTACGGAACTCATTGTAGGTTGAAAATCTCTCGATAGTCATGTTATGTAGAAATGGTGTATAATAATGGAAAAGAAAGATGGCCCAAAAATAAAACGTGCTTTGGAACTAAACAACCCTACCATATTCTAACCAGCCGAACCCCGGGTGTTTATATATGGTTAGTTTAGAGTCACCACCATCGGGGTTGAGAAAGGTGCGCCAAAAGAAATTCATCTCATCGGTTTAAGCACCAAAAAGCGCGGACTCTGTTCAACAAGCTATAAACTATGGGGCAGTTACCCTATTGAGAGAGGAGGGGATTGAAATAAGAGGGGGGGGAGGAGGGATGAATGTAATTGTATTGAATAGGAACTACCTATTTGGGTCACCACCACCACAATAGTACCCCGCCTGAAAGCTATAAGGTAACTGGAGGTAAAATATGGGTCAGGCGATGGCCCTAAGTCAAATCCCCACTGGATACCGTTAGCACTGCATATCGCTTGTAGTAACCGTTTTCGACACGTGACACCTGCGACTCCGGCCGCCGGTACCCGAACCGAAAAGTCGACAATTGCGAATGCCTCAAGGTAGCTTTATTTAGTAACTATAGCGATGGGGGTTTTTTTTTCTGGGTATGCCCGGCATTGCCAGTAACGGCTGATATTTTCTGGCTCAGGTACTGGAAGGTTAAAAATTGTAGTGGTTTTGGTTTTGGTGGTTTTGGGTTTGGTAATTTTGGTAATTTTGGTAATTTTGGTAGTTTTGGTGGTTTTGGTGGTTTTGGTGGTTATGGAGGTTTTGGTGGTTATGGAGGTTTTGCTGGTAGTCGTTGCTCTTAGAAGGCTGGAGATCGAGACTCAGGCCAAACGGCTGGAACTCAGCCATCCCAAGATTGAAATTGTGCGTGCTAGCACTGGTACTGTCTCGCCAGATCTGGCTATTGGAGACGTTTCTTCCGTGGTTGCGAGCTCCATCGCTCACAACCGAGGCAGAAGACACCATTTCATTGGCACCACCTCCACCACTTCCAGCACCATTCCAAAGGGTCGGAGCCACAAGGTACCCCGAGTCATTATTGGGTACCCCGGACAGGGTGACTCCCGCGGAGACTCCCCCACCCCCGCCAACTCCACTAATCCCAACATTATTTACTCCTCCATAAACCGGGTCATTGTGTAGACTAGTTAACGAGTCATTGCCAGCGAAAAGTTCGCTCCTGGCCACCCCTGGATGGTTCCAAACTCCGGTAGCTCTTTGGCCCCCGGGCCCCACAGATCCACTGGCACTAGGGGGGTTCAACCCTGCATTACTAATGCGTGGGGAATACGAGTATAATAGTGAGTTGAAATCGTGCCCGTATAATGACAGGGTTGAAGGCGGGGCTGGTGGTGGGGTGGGTGTATCCTGACTCGGCGAATGCAAACTATTGGTGTAGATTTGGTCATCATAAGGAAATGATGCGAGGGCTTGAGGTTGAGGTTGAGGTTGAGGTTGGTTCAACGTCTGGCCCAACGTCTGGCCCAAAGTTTGGCCCATCAACCGCTCCGATTCCGGCGTTAATCGTGTAGGAAGTAATGAAGGCGAACTGAAGGTATTATCCACGTTGATGCCTGGCGTGATCATTGGCCCGGGACTATTGATCATAGGAATACTATTGACTAGTCCCGATTCAATATTCATCCCATTGCCATTATGGCTGGGCCCAACAGTGTCAAAGTGCATTCCATCGACATTATTGTCGATTCCAATGGGCTGCGTATTGATCTGGTCATTGTTGGAGTCTTCGTGCGAATATACCAGAGTGTAGTGATTGAAAAACCCTCCTGACCCATGGTCTTCGATTGCAGGCGAAAAACTCCGATGCCCATGTCCTCTGTTGCCACTACTGACGGGATATTTGGGCTTGGGCAACGCATTGTTGAACCCTCCAAACTCAATTGAAGCTTGATACTCACTGAGCTTTAATGGCTGATACGTTTTGTCTTTGGCCTGTTTCACCTGTTCCAACGATTGGTGCATCGATAAATACTTCTTGATCTCACCTCTAAACGTCTCTTTCCATTGTGTTTCACTCTCCTGATACCCATTGACTTCATGCATGATTTCGTCTTCCCATGAAGGCATGATCTTGAAGATTTTATTTAAAGTATCAAACACCTTGGGGTTAATATTGCCTTCTTTGGTGAAAATCCCCGAACTGGTTTCTCCATTCATACTAGATACCCCTGATGATGGGACCCCAAGTGTCGTGGGACCATTAAGCTCTTCAATTAATGGTTCCAATTTGTTCAAAATATTTACAAGATCCTTTTTCTCCGCAAGAAACTTCTTCATATTTGCTTCGATTTTTTCATTCTCTTGTTTGATATTTTCACTGTTCCGAGCTATCTCATTAATCTCCACATGTATTTTACGTTTTTCATTACTTTCCCCATTTAAAAACTGACTGTTTCTCTCGTTTAACTTTTTGATTTTTTGGTTGGATTCCTCCAATTTAATCACATATAGTTCAATACTAGCCTTGATCGAGTTGAGTTGATTGGTCAACTTTAATTTTTCATAGTTCAATTTGTCTTTAGTCTTTTCCAATGATTTCACATTATGATCTTTCTTCAATTTACTATCAGTTTCTTCATCAAATTCTTGCTTGTAAAATTTCAATTGCTCTTGTAAGGATGCAGTTTCTTTTGCAACATGATTTTGGTAATTTATATATTCTTGGTTGATTTTAATGGTTTCATATTGAAATGCCACCAAGAAATCATTTAATAATTCAGAACTGGTGGTGGAATTAACCAAATCCACCGTAATCGAGTCAATATCGATCTTGGGTCTTGGCTCCCTCGCGGTAACGGGAGGATCACTCTTGGTCCCCATCTCTCCAAGATCAAATGTTTCGCCAACTTTCTTGTCTATAGTTTCAATGTATACCGCAGTACTTTGCGATCTGAAATTGGTAAGTGAGTTGACAGCTATAATCTGGATCTGGTAAAGCTCCGAAGGCTCCAAATTGTTGAGTTTACATGATTTGGAGGTGATGGTGGCCACCTCTTGGTTATTGATCATCAACACATAGTACAAGTTTTCATTGACCCTGACCTCGATGTCCCAGTGAATAATGGCTGAAGTCTCAGTAATGGAATCAATGCAAATGTTGGGCGAATGAGGAATCTCGATATTCAAATCCTCTATAAGTTCTTTCACTGGTGTCTTGAGAATCCTGAAACATCGGTATAATATCCAACAGATCGAAGGTACCAAGGTTAAAAGTGTCTCAATCATAACAGCCGAGGATGCGACGTGGATTAGAGCAACGAGATACTGTGACTACTTGGATGTTGGGCTTGGTACGGCTGGAATGTTGAGTTGGTTGTAGATGAAGTAAAAGTCTTTAATGATGGGTGGCCGGGACACGACTCAGTTCCAGTGACATGGAAATTTCAATGGAGTGAATTTTGTGGCAACAATTTGGGCATTATTGTTATGCAAATGACTGATGCTGCGTGAGGCTTAATTAAAAGGGGTGTCTGGGTGTTCACATCGGTAAAAAGAGTAGAGCTTTATGCTCCAAATGATTCTTTATCTGTTTTCCGTTTTACATGTGATTTACTACAATTGCATAGAGTTTCAAATACTTATCGGCGACTTTCATATAATTCAGAAAGATAAGTACCGTCAAGTGTCTGTAATACTATAGTTATATAGCTCTTTTAGCCATTTTTCACTACATCGTGAATATGATTTATTAGTAATATATTACGTAATAATTCGCTTTTAATCACCGTGATATAGCAAGAGACGTGTTCACTGATCTCTCATTGGTTCAGTATTCTCTGAAGTAATTTTGTATCGGTCATTTTGCCTTAAGCTGCTAACTCAAAAATTGTAATTGGTAAACGTCAAGCTTATACAGAACATAATTCAAAAGAATTCCCAAACTTAAACTATTTAATCATATCTCTACTAAATCCCTGATCAATTTACGGTTCAACAGTGAAAATAATCAGCCTAATAAATTTTTAATAATAAGAAATCAATTGGCTAGAAAAGGCAGTCAATTCGATTTCTATTGTTATCAACTCTTTTTCTCTCTGGTGCCTTTTCTCCAGAGCCTTTACCAGGATTCTTCATTGATATCCACATTCTGTGATTCCACATCCAATCTAATATTTTGCTCGGTAATCGACCTTATACTGGAAATGTTGACTACCATTAAAATAAGGTTGAAAGTACCCAACAAGAAAAAAGGAGCCAAAATCCAATAATCACTCCAAACACCACCGACTTTGGAAAGCACCAAAATTCCCAAACCACCACTTAAACTATACAATCCACTAAGACTGCCCATATTGGACTCCTTATTCAAACCACTCAACAAGCTCATACTGGCAATTACAGTACCAATCTGGGCGAGGCCAATGAAACTGATCATTACAAAACTGGTTACAGTTCTTGGATCGTAAGGGCCTTGGTTGTTGCTCAATAAACACAATCCAAAGTTTCCAAATATACCCAAAATGGATGCAATAAGAATGGTTCTTTCCTTACCGATGCTCTTACGATCAATTAACCAACCCCAAATGGGAGACGAGACCAAGGCCACGGTTTGAGCTACCCCTGTAAGGATAGCAGAGAAAATGTAGCCGTCATGACACGAAGTCTTTGTAGGCAAATCAGGAGCAGCCTGTGCATCAACATTTCCACATCTGCCAGTATGATAATAAAAGTTGTAGACCAAAAGAGGAATGAAGATAGACGTTGTGACAGTTGTAGCTCTGGCGACAAATGCGGCCACATATGCCAATTGGATTGTTTTATCATGAACGGTCTCAATCAAAGCTTCGTAAATAAGGAAGAAGTATGGTCTATTGAACAGAACCAATTCGCCGGTGTCCGAAGCTTCAGTTACCTCCGCGATTTCGGGTTGAGGGATATTGGGCAAGGATTTCTTGAAGTCATAAAGGAAAACAAAGAGAATCACTGCTATGGCCACGGCATAAATGGCAAGTATATCATAGGAGAGTTTGAGGCCATATTTGATATCCAAATCATACTTAGTAGCCAATTTTGGAGGTAACCCCACAAACAAAGACACCGAGAAAATGGCCCCAAGACCAGTGGCAGCACCCAAAAGTGCAGCATACTTGCCATTTTTTGATCTGGTGGCAGCGTCATTATATTCTCCAGTTTCCACCACCTGGTATTGGTTAGAAGAGGACCAATAATTCTTGAGATCAAAATCAGAATTGGACAATTCATTGAGAGTAACCGTAACCATACTCATACATGCGGTGACCCCTACTCCAAAGAGGGCCCTGTAAAAAATTAAATCAGGAAATATACTGGTACTGAATTGACCATATCCTACAAGAGCAACCGCAATCACCAATAAACTGGAACTCTGGACAAACTTGGACCCGCTAACATGAAACCACCAGAGCCCATTGATCTTGTCTGCCAATGCCCCTAGCAATGGAGCACTAATGATCAGACATATTTCATCCACCATTCCCAAGGTTCCAATGACACTACCGATTTTGCCATCATCCTTGAGACCAATTACTTCGGTAAGGTAGAATGGTTGGGTGGAGGCCAAGAACACCACGATCGAGATACAGCCGAACCCGGCAAACGCAAATGTTATGAGGTTTGTTAGTGTATAATTGGGATAAGTCATGGTGTAACAACGGTATTCTAGCATTATCTGAAAGATCTGGGGCCGGATCGGATCCGATGCGACATCGGCACGACACCGTTGCGACACCCAACCTCATCTCGTGACATTTGGGGTTCCATTCATCAGTCTGTCAGGTGTTGCACAGGTGTTGCACAGGTGTTGCACGGGTGGTGTGTGTGGTTGGATAGTAGAGTGTAAAATACGTTGAGACTCATTTCGGGTCCCTCGATTGCCCCGCCATCAACAACTATAGTTGCTTCATCTGGTAACATTTCCGGCATCAAACCTGTTCCATTGGATTACAGGAGAAATAATTATTTTCTGGTTAGTTACCTATCTTCCCTAAGTATGGCGAGATCCAAGGGGGACTTCGGAACGCCGATTAGCTGGAATTACGGGTATCCGAAACGGATACGGCTGGGATCACTTTGTCTTAGTTTTTGATTTCTTTTCCCCGGATATACTTGGTCAAAAGGCGATGGAACACGTGAGGCATAGCCGTATCGGATTCTCGGATATAGGATTTGGGTGCAAAAAAGGACGTTCCAGAAATATCTGTCATAAAACACCGGCTAATGGCCGGATTACAGCCATCCACTGATGAATTATAAAAAGGACCGGTTATCTTTACTGATAACTAGTTTGTTAAGTTGCAATCACCAACAATTCTATTTTCACAACACCATGGACACTCAATCCATACAATCTTCAAGTTCTACTGTGGACAAGGAGGTCCAGGAGTATACCCAGGCTTATCAGGGTAACCATAATGAGAGGCTTAGTCTCACACGGACCGAGACTGCTAAATCGCTTCTGTCTTTAGGGATAACCAGGGATATTCCTGCTGTGGACATCACCAATCCTCGAAACACCGAAACCCCCATTTTCCCAGAAGAATATACCGTCGAAACCGAAACAGGGTTGGTTCCGCTACAAGAATTGCAATCTTTAGGGAGAGCTATTACCACGGAGAAGCCTGAAAATGAGTCGGTGTTTAATTCAGAGACAGAATTTGTCACATTCGTGGTCGATGACCCCGAAAATCCTCATAACTGGAGTCCCTTCATCAGATGGTTGTATACTTTGATCTATGCCCTTTTCGTTATTTGTGCAGCGTATGGGTCATCATGTCTTTCAGGAGGGTTACCAACCATTAATAAGCATTTTGGAGTATCTACCGAAGTGTCTACTCTTACTGTTTCACTTATGGTGTTGGGGTTTTCGGTAGGCCCATTAATTTGGGCACCCATGTCGGAGCAAATAGGCAGAAAGCCAGTCTATGTGATCTCTTTTGGGCTCTACGTAATATTCCAAATTCCTTGTGCTTTGGCTCCTAATATTGGAGCTCTTTTGGCCTGTCGGTTTCTCTCTGGGGTTTTCGCTTCTAGTGCATTGACTAATGTCGGTGCAAGTATTGTGGATATCCATAAAGAAACTAGGTCATTAGCCATTGCCTTTTTCTCGTTTGCTCCATATTCCGGGCCCGTATTAGGAGGTGTGGTCAATGGATTCATCAGTGTTGGTACTGGTAAATATCAAATTATGGTTTGGGTTAATATGGCGTTCGCTGGAGTAATGTGGATTGTTATCATGATCATGCCAGAGACTTATGCCCCAACAATCCTTAAAACCAGAGCAAAAAAGTTGAGAAAGCAAACGGGAAACCCTAATATCATGACTGAACAAGAAGCATATCCATTGACTTTCAAACAGTTGCTTAATGACAATTTAATCAGACCCCTCAAGTTTATTTATGAAGAACCGGTGCTTGATTTGATGTGTGCATTTGTGGCATTGATATACTCCCTTTTGTATGCCTTTTTCTTTGCCTACCCAGTTATTTTCAATGAATTGTACGGATTTGAAGACAATTTGATAGGACTTATGTTTATTCCAATATTAATTGGGGCCCTCCTAGCTCTTACCACCACTCCAATCATCGAGAAAAAATACGCCCAATTGTGTAAGAGAAGAGAACCTACTCCTGAAGATAGACTTGTGGGTGCCATGATTGGAAGTCCTTTCCCCTGCATCGCCTTATTTATTTTGGGTTCAACATCGTTTAAACATATCATATGGGTTGGCCCTGCCTCAAGTGGTATCGCTTTTGGATATGGGATGGTGTTAATTTATTATTCATTAAATAACTATATCTTGGATACCTATGCCAAATATGCTGCTTCTGCTTTAGCCACAAAGGTGTTTTTGAGAAGTTCGGGTGGTGCTGCTTTTCCTTTATTTATTACTCAAATGTATCATAAATTAGGTTTGCAATGGGCCAGTTGGTTATTGGCGTTTATCTCATTAGCCATGATTCTTATTCCTTTTAGCTTCTATAAATTTGGAGCCACCTTAAGGGCAAAATTGTGTAAAGAAGACTACACAATCAAGCACATCTAATGTCTTCTATTTCATCAGAGAAAGTTTAATTAACAGTTAAAATAGATTAATAAATAATATATAAATATTCAAGTGTTGTTAATATGTTATAAAAAGCTGTACGACTTTTTTTTGATTATCATCTGGTGATACCAATGTCGGCCACGTTCCTTTGTATCGAGGGTAAAATATAGATTATAGTTACACTAGTTCCTACAAAAAAAGAATAAAAACTTGTAGGGAAAGCAATCTCTCAATAGTCATACTACATGAAAAATTTTAGCATTGGCCAAAATACCACTTAGAAAAGTATATTGGTGTTAAAACCAGGGCAATAAACGAGTTTAATTATTGATTTTGTAAAAATTTATTCTTCATTGTATCTAATTATGCAAATAATTTGTAGCTACTGAGATAGGACAGAATTTACAGTCCTTGCTCAGTATTCATAAGCGTTACTGTGTAAATCATCCACCATAAGGTTTTCCTTGGCTGGGTGATGCTTGGTTCCCTTGAGCTTTTTGGTCACGTCGTCCAAGTCCACACCAGTGATGGAAGACATGAAAGCACCAATCTCAATATTTTCATGGTTTCCCAACAATCCATGGTTAGCCTTGTGAGATAACAATTTTGCTTTGATAGCGTCGGAGTTTGTGTGAGCGTAAATATTGACGTCAACGGCAGAGTGGCCATGAGTGGTCCAACCAGTTTGAGACCTAACAGAAACAATATTGTTCAACACGTACAAAAGGTTATTGACATTATTGGCATTTTGTACCACCAATTCAACTTCATCTTTCGTCCAAGTGGAAATGCCCATATCCTTCTCGATGATTTCAGAAGTAATAAAGCTATGGAACTTTTCGGAATCCTGTTTATGAGTATACGAATTAATCTTTTTGGCCAAGTATTCACCTGAATGAGTACTATTCAACAAAACTTCTGGGTACCATAAGTAATCAGGATAAGAAGGGCTGATTTGTCTAGCAGTGACCAAACCACCAGTTTCATGGTCAGAGGTGGAGATTACCACTGTATCTACGTCAGATTCATCGATATATTTGATGACTTCTTGGAAGGCCTTGTCATAAGCCAAGACCTCTCTAACCTGAGCAGCAGCATCATTATGATGACCAGCATGATCAATTCTACTACCTTCGATCAACAAAAAGAACCCCTTGTCGGAATCCTTAGTAGCGTCGGTCAAAGCATTCAAAGCAACTTTGACTTGTTCAGCCAAACTTGGAAACTTCTCAGAGTCACGGTCAATATCATAGGGAATATCTCCATCGGCTAATAAACCCAAAAGTGGCAAAGAGACGTTGTGGCCATTGTCCAAGGCATCAAACTCAGCTCTGTCACTAACATATTGCCAACCATTGGACACAGCTTCTTCAGTCAAATCACGGAGGTCACTGCGGCATCCAAAGAAGTGACATCTACCACCACCAATAATCAAATCTACCGATCTTCCCAAAGGATACTCACCCAATTGGTGTTGGGCAATCAAATCTTCTTGGGACCGGTAATCAACATGGGAGCTGAATGCGGCAGGCGTAGCATCGGTGATTCGAGTGGTGACAACCAATCCAGTCAAGTAACCTTGTAATTTCAACCCTTCTAAAATGGTTCCACAAGGTTTTTTGGAAGAGTCGACCCCAATGGCTCCATTGTAGGACTTTAAAGCACACGAAAACGCAGTCGCTCCAGCAGCAGAGTCGGTGACCAACGAATTGCTGGATCTGGTTCTTGAGGACCCTACCAAGTATTTATCCAATTCCAAGATGTCATCAATGGATAAATGGTCTCTAAATTGCCTAAAAGATCTTGCCAACGATAAAGATGCAGGCCCCATTCCATCGGTGACCATGAAAATGACATTTTTCTTCTTATTGACATCGACCTGGGGATCGGAGTCCTTGGTTCTATTGAAGAAGAGTAAAAATGCCACTAAAGCCACCAAAATCACGTTCAAAAAACGTGACAAATAGGTTCTTACACGTGGCTTCTTGGAGTTGTAGATGGAAGACGTATTGCCTCCCAAAAGGGCTTGGTTTTCCGATGACATTGCCCTTGTTTGACACGAAACGTGCCAGTTTCTTATCCATCTTTTTGGCGGATGGGGTTTGCGGACTATATGCAGGAGTACACCTTCTTGAAGGAATTCAACAAACTCCCCAAGGGGACCGCACAAGGATACGGCATCAGATGTCAGTATCGTATATACAGTAGTGTTGGGAGTACACTACTTTGATCTGGATCATGTGTTTGGCCTTGCACAGTGCCAGAATTGTTGGAATATTGACTTGATGTAGTCACGTGAGTTTCTTCAATTGGCCAAGAACCAACTTTATACAATTTGTCAATTTGTAGAAGTTGTTGGGTCTTTCCAGTTCTCTTACTTGACTCTTCTGTAGGCGAAAAATCTTATTGATAAAAGAGATAGTTATCTGCACAAAATATGAAACATTAATCCCAATAACTTTATTACGAATATCATGACTTGTTGAGAGAAGAAACATTATTGTTCTCTATGTAATTCTTGCTAGATACCCATAAACCAACCAAAATATTTATCATTCATCTGTTTAATAAGGTTGGATCATTTTAATCGTTAAAATACTAATACAGTGCTGGACCAGTAAACAAAAAGAAATGATTTTGCCCAGGATCGAACTGGGGACGTTCTGCGTGTTAAGCAGATGCCATAACCAACTAGACCACAAAACCACTTATTGCCTGTTGCCCAAATATGAGTGTCAGATCTGGAATAAATTATTAGTCAGCACTTACATAATAATCACTTACCCAAGTAACTATATAACAAATATACCAGGCGATAGTTGCAAGGACAAGCTTCGGTGACAAAAGAAGGATCTTTATCGCCCGCGTGGATAAGAAGGTTTGATTTGCTGTAAAGGGCTCAATAATGAAGGCTTGTATTTCAACTCGTTTCAGCTCTTCCCCTAGATTCACTCATATATATCAAACATTTTAATATATCGACACTGGCAACTCTTACAATTTTGTTTTATATTCTTGCAGATATTTACCATATGTATTGAACGATTAAATAACCTTAATTATTTTAATTATTCATAATCAAAGGGCGGTGGGTTCTAAAGGCTCAAAAATCGGAAATTTCGATCCCTTCAATTTCTCCATAGAGATAGTTACCAACTGTCACGTCCATGATGGCCAACCCTACCAATTTTTGTACAGTCAAGTTGGTACTGGTGGTGTACAGAGACTTGTCGTCGTCATCATCTTCGCTTTGGTACAAGTCAGCCACTTCAATTAAACCAGATTCGTCGATTTCAGACTGGATCAATTCTCCTGCTTCATGAAGAGTATGCTCCTTGGAGTCGACAATTATTTTTGCCTTTCCCTTCAAGTGTGTTTTGATGAAATCTACATCCAACTCGACCATATGGGGTTTATAAGACCCAATCAAAGATATGAACTTGGGAAATTTGGGATCCGCATTGATGTGATGCTCCTTGATCGTTGCTTCGGTCGAAGGAAGACACCCAAAAATCAATGAACTGTTCTGGATATGACTCACCATATCTGGGGTTTCTTGCTGATACAGGAAGCAATTGACCAGTACTTCGGGGTACTCTTTTTTGACGGTATCACCCAATTTCTGGGCGTTTTGCAACGTACGATTGACAATGTTGATACTGGATATTTTGGGCCCGTACAAGATCATAGCCAATTTGATATGCCAGTAAGCCTGGGCCCCGACCCCAAACACCGTCAACTCGGGGAGAATGGGCACGTTTCCTGGGATGGCTTTAGTGAGCCCTGCCATCGAGGCCAAAGCGGTACGGAATGCCGTCAATGTGGCTCCATTGATGATTGCTTTGGTGGTTCCGGTGGACTCGTCAAGAAGAACAACGTTTCCCTGGAACCCCAAGCCTTTGGAGTTATTTGATGATCCTCCACTGATCATCTTGATTCCCACATCCTCGGGTGAAACACATGGCATGAAAACATGGACGGTGTCGGAGTTTGGGTGGTTGGAGGATTGCTTGATACGTGGCGGCACGATATTGTCAGGGTCCTTTTGGTAAGCTTTTAACCCATTGACCAAGGTGGGCAAGAGCTGGCGAAGAATGGTGTACTGGGTGAGCTTTCCGTCGAGAAATGTGACGACGTCCTTATCACGAATGACCTTCATAGTGTTTGGTGTTGATGTTTGAGTACAAGTAAGTAGTTGATTAAATATGGGGTAATCGCACTATAAAATGAGTAGTTAATAAGAGAGAGAAGTACACCAAACACAGCCAAAATGGGCCAAAATGGGCCAAAATGGGACCTAAATGATCGTTCAAAAAGGAAGTAAGAAATAGAGAATTTAAAACATACAACGTGCTCAAAAAGAGTGCTTTCTTGTGGAATTGGCTAGGGATTGGCATTTTCAAAGTGTATATTTGGTATTTGTCAATGAATGTAACCTTGTATTATTTTCAACAACAAGTGCTACTAGCAATATTTGCGAAATACAACCAGCGGTCGTTAAATCTCATGTATAGCTGGTGCCAAATTACATGGTTAGAATTTTCAGTCAATAATAATATCTCACCTAGATAAAGATGGGTATCCATAGGACTTGATAATAAATCATTTCTATAATGAAAATGTAATGTAGTAATGCTAGTGATGAGTATTAGAATATGAATATTATGTAGCAATATTAATACCATTTCATGACTTTGCTGGGGGTGAATATTTGGTTTTTTTTGTTCTTCGCTCAATTTAATATTCTTTAATTACATTATAAGTAGTAGACAATACATTGATATCAGTTTGAATACCATGTCTATAATAAACTATAAAAAATGGGGTTATAAGGTCTTCAAGTTTCAATTATTTCACAAACAAGATAACTTTAAGAGCACCTTAAATTCAATAAAATCAATTTTTAAACTAAAAGTGAAAAGTAATAGTTGTAATAATAGTGGGTAAATATAAATATGTTGTGGATCTGTAGATTTGCTCTGTCTTTTTATTATAATAATTGACTGTTTAAAAATCTCCATTTAAACCTTCTTGACTACAATTTTTCTGTTAGCTGATATAAAGTTTATTATCATCTAATTATGCAAAATAATGAGGTCCAAATGTGTCTTTTAATTCTTTTATAGGTGTGGGTATATCGGGGATGAAACTAATTACCTCGTTCCAGCCGGTGGATCTCGATATGACAGTACTATTCGATGATCATCTTACTAGTGCCACAAACTGATCATTCATCCATTTGGGGTCAGCCTGCTCATCGCCCAATTTCATCACCACCTGCTGTTTGTAATTTCTCAAGTCTTTACTTATTTCAGCCAACCCTTGGTGTTCAGCCAACGAGTGCAAAATATCGTCAAGAGCTCCAATCAAGGAGTAGTATGATATTCTGACCTCTTTGGATGGATCATCACTAAGTTCATAGATCTTATACTTTATTGAGAGTTTTTTCAATTCAGAGAGCATCCGAGAATGTTGTGCTAGGGCCAATTCGTCATTAATCTTGACTTGTATAACTTCATTAGAGCAGATCTTCAAAAAGAGCTTTTGGATTTGTGTCAATCCGTCCATGTTGTCCAAAATGTACTTTGCAACTTGAAAGTTGTTCTCTAGAGAAGATTCCCAGATGATGAATGCTGACTTCAAGGAGTTTAATTTGCGAATATAATAGAATTCATCAAAATGCTTAACGTATTCGAAGTTAAACTTCCATACGATACGTTCATAAAAAGGAGACAACTTCTCTGATTCGATCAATGGATAATATTTTGTAACAAAGTTATCCTTCAAATTCTTCAAAATCAAAAGCGGTTTTTTCAAATCATGGTATTTCTTCAAAAGGATAATGTCTATCTGAACATAGTTTAGTGGTCTCCAATGAAGATTATGGGATTCGAGCTCGGTTAGCTTTAAAGGACTCTGACTGAGGTTTGTAAAATGCTTATTCAAGATTATATCGGTCAATATTCTAGGCGTGAGGCGATTTTGGTAATAAAAGAGCTCCATCACCTCACACAATCGATTCTGCGACGAGATTGACTTTATATACCTGGCAAGTTCAGTTCCAGTCATTTCGAGGATTTGATAGTTGGGGATACTTCTGGACATTTGGGAAGATTGAAGCCCCATCAATAAGTTGTTTACATACATCTCGGTGTTATCGCGGACTCCTGACCGAGGCATCTTGACTTTCATGATCTCGTCGGCTTTATACTGTTCAGTAGCAGACCCCTTGGCGAAATTGGTAAGAAGGGAAGGCTTGAAAGTAGACTTGGGAGTGGCGGTTTCGGCGGGCGAAAGGAGGTTGAGTGCATCTGCGAGTATAACGTTCTCGGTACGGGGCTTGCTGGAGATGAATCTCCGTATGGGTAAACGAGACATTGTTGTGGAAGTGATGGGTTGGTCAGGTCAGTTAAAGTGAGTGATGGTCGGATGGTCACGTGCGCGATGATACCTACAGAACCAACAAGAGTATAAGTGTGACAAGATATGAGGAACAGGTCAGTGTTGGGGTATGTTGGAGTCAATAATGTACTTGCAAAGTAGACGTATAATTTTTGCATATTTTTCATCATTAATTACCAAACTATTGGGCATTTTTCGGTGTACTTAAGCAGTGATGTACCGTACAGTGGCCTATTACGAAACCTCATATCACTAGTATGGCCCTTTCTGCCAATGAGATGGCTATAACTCTCGTCTTACTCTTAGAATGTATATTTTTAATCTTGTACCACTACTGAAGAGAAATTGGTCGACTGGATCAGTCAAAGCTTGACTCAATAATGACTCCATTACTCACGTAGCCAAGGGGATATTGGGACTTCCTCAGTTTGCTTTACCTAGAAGAAACTGATATTGGAATCACTGGGTCAAGACTATCAAATCTTACAAACTCAATTTATTACTTCCACCGTAACATTTACTAAATTATAACGATGGATTTACATGATCTCATTAATACAGACGAACATTATTATGGCATGGAAAGAAACTGTTCCACCTTAATGTGGCCATTCTACAATCAATAATTTGAGGTCTTGAAAAGAATATAACTTTGGATTAGTCTGAATTATTCATCCACCTGAGAAAGGTTTTTATAGGCTTATAGTTTACCTAAAGACATAGAATAGACAGTATGGGGTTTTTATGGGGAATGAGCAAGCTTCTTTTTCCATACATAATTCCGAAATTTGTTAATTGTGTTACAGATCCAAAAAATTACCATCTGATTATTGAACTATAAATCAAGCCATATAAAATTGAACTGGATCCCAAAGTATTTAATTCACTACTTTTTGGGGCTGCTGAGTATCAAAAGCCACCACCACCTGGGAATTTCCTGGTCTGTACAATGGCACATTTTTCAGTTTTTGTCCATCAAGTTTATCTTTCAATTCTTGAATTGTAGTAGTATCACGCAACACTTTGAGGTACTCGTAGCCATAAATTGAAGCGATATGAGAAATTTCCCAATCCAAGAAAGAATCGTCCTGCCATACGCCGTATGGGCTTTGAATTATTTGGTTGTACCAATAGAAGACATCACCGTCATTGCCCGAATTATGGGCAATCTCCAAGTTATGAATTGCATCATCCAATTTCCCGTCATTGTTCAAATCAACAACAGTCAAGTCTTGATAGTAAGGTCTGACGAAATTTTCATCACTATAGTTTGAAGGCACTGTTTCAAACCCAGTAAACTTGACGATCCTAGCCGATGCTAGACTTACTGTTGCTAAAAAGGAAACTAAACCGAACTTCATATTGACAAACAACAAATATATAATTCGCCAAAGTGGTGCTATTGTCACTACGGAAACCCCCTCGTTTTATAGGGGATTTATGTGAAGACTCAGATAAGGGCTACCAAGGGTCTATTTTTAGGGATGCCATAACCCTTTATTTTGTGTCAATGACAGATCAGTCAAAATGACATAACTCACGGTTGGGGGAAGTCTCATCAACGAGCAGCTTTTTGTGTTTTTTTTTTGTGTTCTTTGGTAGCTTTTGGTAGTTTTTGGTAGCCTTTGTAGTTTCAGTAGCCTCAGTAGCTTTCTCTTGGTGGGTCTATCTGATCTCAAGATGCTCCAACAAAATTGGGGAAGGCGAAAAACGCCAGTTTAAATTCCGCATTGGGGCTGAATCGGGGCCACACTCGGAGTAATGCCTGATAACAAGCACTGGAGAAATGTTACAGGTTAAAGTGGTACGAGAGGAGTGGAATGGCAGGGGTAGTGACATACGGATGCAAATGGGTCCCGATGAAAAAGGAAATCAGTACCCTAGGAAATTCACTTATTACGGTCCCAACACTCATGGTAGTGCTTCTGGTCCATGTTCCGAAAAACACAATGGAAGTAACCCAAGAGTGACTCCTCTTGAGGGTGGATATCTTTTGAAAATAGATACTACGATAATTGAAAATATACTGTTGAATGTTAATTTAATAATTAGTACAGAAAACACAATTAATATCGGTCCATAGGGTGATAATTTCAGACTATTGACAAAAGCATTTGAGTAAATATGATACAGTGTAATGATTGACGCAGTAATATGTCAAATATGCAGCAATACGTCAAATATGCATCCCAATTATATTATTGGTTCGGATAATTAACAGGATTGTCAATATAGGGGAATTATTCTTGGGCTACGATTGGTGTATTGGCCACTGGCTCTGGACCATCACCTTTGAAGGTGTTTGAATGACGTTAATTAGTGTATAATCATTACATAATCCGATTCTTTTTTAGAATCGGTCCCAGTGTAATTTCTGGCAAGTAATTCTATTAAGACTCCAACGACAATTATTAGTATGTACATGGCTATGCTTCTATTGTGGTTTGTAGAAATGAAGCATAGATTCTCTCCTCTCGAACAGAAAAATTGTATAGCATCCATACCCAAGGCTCACGGTGCCTAATAGAGTGAGTAGTTGATACAGTGTGGATCTACTTTTCCTGTATTATCTCGTCGGCCCATTTCAAGCCTCTGGTAGCACCATTGGCCAAGATTGGTTGTTGTAAGGCGGTCAAATGATGTTGCCATATTATCTGGGCCGGATCCTGATCGGGCTCGACCCACTCAAACCCATCGCCTCCGCTCATCCAGTATGCCTGAAGTTTCAACGACTCCAAATCATCTTTGGGCTCCAAGAGTCTAATTTTCTCGCCTTCTCGGTTATATCCTGGCTGTAAAGTATGCAGATTGGTGTATAAATCTTCGTTGGTCCGACACAACTCGTTGATGATGGCCGGGGTCGACTCGCCGCCATTCAACTGTCTGTCGGCCTCGATGATTTTAGAGGCAAACATCATCTCATCAGCATGTCTGAACCAATTGGTATAGAAAGTACCTTTTTGCCAGGTGACAAAATCTCCACCAGCACTGATGGATTGTCTCCCCAACCTCACGATGGTGATGAAAAAACTGGAGTTGATCAAGTAAGTCAACAACATGGAGTTGATGGACCCAAGGTGTCTCCAGCCATCACTAAGACCACCGATATCTACGATTTCATTGACCCCAAACTTGGTCAAAATTGTAACAAGTATCGACGACCCCACCAACCTCAACATCCCCTGTTTCAAAATCTTATTGTTGTTCAGAATATAGTTGGGATGGCCCACGGTGACATCGGCCAACTTGATGGCCTGTTTAAAGTCACCATTGAAAAGCGAGCTTCGCAATGGAATGAGCGCCACATCTCGTGGGATTATCGTTTCTGAAGACGGGTTCTTGACGTAGTAATGGTTGATGATGTGAAGGTTGATAATCGTAGGCAATTTGATCAAAAAGATTCGTTTAAGTAGCTGTTGGCTAAATGCCATCTCGTGAGAAAACACCAAATCCACCACCCGTTTTGTTTGCACGATGGATTCCGACAATTCGCCAAGTTGCTCGTTGGCGGCATAACTGTGCTGTTGGATGTGTTGGCAAGCAACCAACGTGTTGATCACCAAATCATCGAGGTGCTTGAGCTGGGCCGACGTTGCAAGCTTTTCTTCGACCTTTTTGGCAAGGGTGTTGAAATCAGAAACGTAGGCAAACCCAGAAACGTGCCGGGCATGTGAGATCCGGCCAGCTAGGGGTACACGGGCAGTTTGGATCACTCTTGAAAGCATCTTGGGGTTCCAAAGTATGAAAAGGTTGTTCGCAATTCAAATGGTATGGTGTGTATATAACCGGGGTATAACTAAGACATATAAACAGGAATAACAAGGGTATACGAGAGAAATGTACAAAATAGTGATGGTAGCGGCGGTCAACAGAGTCAGCGTGTTGGCGTGAGAGTGGCTGCTAATACCAGCAGTCCAATTTTCGGACGCTGCAGTTGGTTGGCCAGCGCAAAAAGGCCAGCTGACCTCGCCATCACAGAAATTATTGAAGAATCAACAGAAATAGAGTGCCATAAAACAAAACCGGAAACCAGGACTCCGCTGGCTTCGCCCTAAAATAACCTAGAACAATCCACCGTAACATGCAACCAATGAACCCAACAAAACAAGAGGGTAGCTCACTTGTTGGTGGCCAGCGGCATTGGACGATTGGCCTCCGGATTGGGAGCTTCCGGATTTGGTGTCGGCTGCTTTGTTGGTGGGGGCAGCAGCTTCTTGTTGTGCGGTGGTGGATGGTTGTATACGAGAGGTGATGAAGCTCAAGGTTTTGGTGGTGGGGTCATCTGGATTGTTGTCACTTGGAACCGCAAGAGCACTGTCGGTGGCGGCTGGTGGTTGTGGAGGAGGAGCAGCAGCACCTGGAGCAGGGCCTGGAGCAGCAGGTTGGTTACCGGCGGCGGCAGCAGCGGCGGCGGCAGCAGCAGGATCATCTGGATCGACTGCGGTAGCAGTACCAGTAGCGGTGCCAGTGCCAGTGCCAGTAGCAGTGCCAGTAGCAGTGCCAGTAGCGGTACCAGTACCAGTAGCGGTACCTTTACCAGTAGCAGTGCCAGTACCGGTAGCGGGAGTAGTAGCACCAGCACCAGCAACAGGAGTAGTAGCAGCAGCTCCAGCAGCGGGAGTAGTAGCAGCGGCTCCAGCGGCAGGAGTAGTAGTGGCAGCTCCAGCGGCAGGAGTAGTAGTGGCAGCCTTTCCAGCAGCAGGGGTGGCGGCAACAGCGCCAGCAGCAGGAGTAGTGGCAGCAGCAGTGTTAGTATCACCACCAGCAGCAGGAGGAGCAGCAGGAGCAGCAGGAGCAGGGACAGCAGCGGCAGCAGGAGCAACTGGATCGGCCCCTCTCACGGAGATGGCCATAGCCAACATAAGCATGGAATACTTCATTGTGGAATGGTAGGGCGGCTAGTAGTAACGATGTTTATACCAGTGGAAAACACTTGAAACGATGGATGGGGGAACAGCTGTGGAGGTAAGAAAACGAAAAACGCCGGCGTGGTTCACGAAACGATCTCTTACTTATTCACTTACACAAGGACCACCTATAAAACGAGTGTAGTTATTGGAAACAGTTGCGATCTCTGAAATGTAGGGTTTGGAATGTTTTTGATGGAGCATCACGTGGAACACCAAACCAGGGTCAAACCCGCATAGTTAAGTTACAGTTTGCACAAACCGCGTTCCTCTCCTTTGGGAAAGGCACCCCAATTGACCCAGCAATTGCTACAGCAGCTACCCCCCCCTTGGTAAAATTGCAGTTACACTCGTACTGGAGCCTTGCGACGAATGCAGGTTCCTGGAGAATACGACGGGCGGCCTTCGGGTGCGTGTTATTAACGGGGGGTGATAATTGGCCCAGAGCAACTGGTACAGGGCTATGTGAGTGAGTATGCAGTCTGGGGCGGACCAAGCTCAAAACTTATAATTAGAATATCAATAGGCCGTCACAATAGTGAATGTGACCTTGTTTCTGTACATAGCCTAGCTAGGTAATTTCTAGAGACATTTTTTTCAATATTTTTCCGTATTTTTTTTTTTGACACTTTCCGGGCATCTTTTTGACTGAAATATGTCATGTCATGTAACGCAAGATTGACATATTCAAGTTCCTCCACAAAACTAGCGTAATTTGGCACTGACGTTCGCAATTTATTGTTCTGAAACGAACCACAATGCTGATCAAGGGTGCTAAACAATGCCTCAAACGTGGCCAAATGTAGAACCACTCGGCTAGACCTGGTCTTCCTGGTCTTCCTGGTCTTCCTGGTCTTACAGGTGTTACGGGTATCATGGGCTTCAGGCAACGAAACAGCAGTTTGTCCACAATTCGGTGCCTGGATTTATCAATGGGTGCAAAATTCTGCTAGACTCCTTTATCGTGCCATCATAGCATTCTTTGGCCCACCAGCTATTCGATCGGCTCGAACAGCTTCTACGTGGCAAGAATCATTTCAATCTCCTCCTTCCTCTTTTTTTTTCTTCTTTTACTTCACCCTTCTCTAGTCCACCACTACGGTAGTTAGATAAAAGGCCAACAAGGTGGTGTTTGACCTTGTCAACGGAAGTATCTTGTGATCGGACGTGGTGGAATAGTTAATAGTAAAATCTACCCTCTGACTAAATAATTAGTGATTCTCTTGAACTTTTGTTTGACTAGCTTAATCCACTGAATAATCTCAAGGCAGTAGTGCCCTATTTTTGACTATTTTTAACCAAAATCGGCAATGTTCAAGTGATCTCAAGACTTTGGAGCCGCCACTCAACCCGTTCCAATCTCTATTAAGTCCTGGTTATGCAAAAGTGACTGCAAATTGCACCCAATTAATAGTATAGCAAAGTGACAAAAAAAAAACTCTAAGCATTAAATATCGACGTTCCAACGCCTCTGCCCAAATCCTTAAATCCACTGAATATGTTGTCCAAAATTACAGTTGTGGGTGAGTTTTAATGTGCCAAAGCTGATTTGTTTTGATTCTATAATGACTATTTGATACTATACTACATTTCTTACGATAGAACGAACCGGCCGACACCAGGCCAAAAACTCGGTTCATGCTATAATTGGTCACTCCTACTGAGTATTTGAGTGTCCTGTACTCCTGGATTCACGTCTTCTTTTTCTTCTTTCTCTTTTCCATCTTGGGGGCACAGTCAGGACAGTACCAGATCTCATCATCCTTAGGAGGAGATGTTATGCCCACACAACTCCAATGAAACCATTCGTATTTACAATCGTCATTGTCACACCCTATCATCTCGCCAAACGACACTCTCTGACAGAAGCAGTATAAGTTGTTATCGGCATCTTCACCATTGTTGGAGGGACCGTCGATATGGACCATTCCAAGAGGAGCACCAAGATCGGCTCCAAATGAAAGAGAGCCTATATTTTCGGGCCCCGGAGTACGCAGAAGTGACCGGTCGTCAGGATCTTCTGACCTCATTCTTTTGGTAGGACGATTCAAGCCACCTGTCCCCACATTCCGTACTCCCATAACATGTTTTCTCTTTGGAAGACGTTTGGGCTCACCTATTCCTGCCGAACCGTTGCGTGGGGTGGCCGTGCCTGAAAGAGTATCCGATAACCCGTTCAAGGTACTGTTTAAATCGCCTCGTATATCGTCATCCCACACGCTCTCGACTGGAGGCAACATCTCGTCCCGTTCAAGCTTGGATATGTCGGTCTCAAAGTTGAACAAATGCTTGGACATCAAAAACAACGCCGTGTTGGCCAATAGAATCTTCTCTTGTTGTAGCTTCTGGACCTTCTTCATGTCCTCTTCTATTTTCACATACAACTGTTGTTCCTTGGGATGTTTGGTCAAAGTTCCGTTGGCCCGGATGAACTTGTGGATCTGGTTATCTTTGGTCTGATACCGCTTTCTTGCCTCCATGAGTTGGATGTCTTTGCTTCTCATCTCTTCTAGAAGATGCTTCACTTCCAATGGAAGATTCGACAAGTCTTGCGTGTACTTTTCAAGAACAGTGGACGTGTCCATATTGACTGATCAATCAGTGTCACGGCTGGAAGGATCTTGCGATAATGTGGATATCTCTTAACTGGGCTGGACTCCTGGTGGTTGTGTTTGTTCTTTTTGAAATATGATGGCCAATATCCTGCATATAACCCAGCTCCAAATCTGATGATGTAAGCAAAGAATAGTCATTACACTTTGATTAATAAATGGTATGGGACTAGTTGGGAACAGAAACACTGGGGGGTATCAGAAATTCAGTGATAGAACCCATGTGAAAGCTCAATTTGTCCATTTACAATTAATTGGTTTTTTAATTTACCCAATCATGTGGATTTTGAATATATCTATCTTACATTTAAGTTGATAGACAATTATCAGTGTTACTGTAAATACTGATTCTGAAATTGAAGTTTTAAATTCACACAAAATACGAAAATTGAAAAGCAAAACCAATCCTTTGGTATCATGTTGGGATCCTAAATCATTTATCGCGAGCAATACAGTACATACTAGTTTGATACTATTTTCTACAGATAATTTACTCAGATTAAGTCAATAACAGAGTTTTGAAAAGCACACACCTTATTTTGCTAGAGTCGTTATATTCCCACATCCTTTTTACATCTCATTAACTATTAAAGTTGATGAAATACTAGTACTAAAATTAATATGTAACTTCATGTATTACTTCTATATCACCTATTTCCTTGAAAAAATTTTTTTCTGAACTCTTCAAAATAATCCAGTTCAATTATTGAGTCTTATAGATCTTTGACATTACCTCCAAGGTCAATAAATGGCAAAAGCACACCTCCAATAGGTGCCGGTTTGAATTTGGACAAAGTCACGTGACAAAATCAAACACAATTTCCTGCAGATAAACCGTGGTTGATTCCAGAACTGTTCCACTATAAGTCTTCGTATCCACTATTATGGGGGAACCAGCCGATATATCGAGGCAATTGAAGTCATTGTCCGTGGATGATACTGCAGGAACTGTGGATCGGGTGTTCTACGGCTCGGATCCGGTCCCGGAGGCTCAAAAACCAGACTTTTTCAACCATCTTTTGCAGACATCTCAAACCACACCTGGCCCGTTAAAAGAAGTATTGGCCGATGATCCAGAGACTTTTTTGAAGGGACTTCACCGAGTGGGAGATATTCGTGCTCTTGTGCTTATTAATACGATCCAGGCGGGGCCTAGCAGCTCTAATGTGATTGAAAATCTATTGAATACCATCAAAGGTTTAATTGCCAACCACAAGGTGGAACCCGAGTTTTATCTCTCGATATACCTTGCTATTATATCCAATTTTGATCACGTATACCCCCAGCATCTCGGACTCTTTATCACATTGTTGAACCCTTTGAACAAGCACTATAAGCAGGTGGCACCATTGATCCTCTTGATTGTAATCACCAATCTCAAGAAAAAAAGAACACAGACACTGGAGGTAATCTCTGATGGGTTAGAAGTATACTATCATGACTCCAAACTTGAGGTGTCACAATTTCTCACGTTCATCAAGATTCTAGATACGTTTTTCCCCATTATACCTGAAGTGATTTCGCCCATATATGACGATGATAGAACTAAAAACCATATATTAGAACAAGTGTCCCAGGTTTTGGACAATCACTCGCTCTCTTTGGATTATCCTAATCAAGTTTTGATCGTCACTGAGGTATTGAAGCTTGTTTCCAGCTCAAGTATCTCCGAAAATAGCCGTGTCTTTAATTTCAAACACTATTTTGACCTTCTACAAGTTGGATGCAGCGTGAAAAATAACTCCGAAATCAAATTATTGTCAACTTTAGGGCTCGTGAAAATCTGGACCGTTGTTCAGGCCGATAAACAAGTGAAACCAGCTGTCACTGTGCTGGATCTCACTCATAATTTGGTGGAATCTCTCAATTCATACTCTACTATTAAAAACGAAACATTACTAGAATATTCTGTCGAAGGATTGGCGTACTTATCGTTAATTCCATTGGTAAAGGCCAAGTTGAGGAGTGACGAGGACGTCTTGACACAGTTACTATCTATACTCAAGGAGAAATCAAAACCCAAAAATGATGAAAGCGATGCAACTGATCTTGGTTCCAATAATTCTATTGTATTTGGATTGGTGACAATTATATCCAACTTGTGCAAGTTAAAAGATGTTTCTGAAAATAAGAAAACTATCAATTATTTAAAATCTTTTGCTACTCCAGGATCCAGCACCCAAGAAGAAAATCAACAACTGATCCATCTCTTCAACAAATCATTGCTCCTTGATCACAAAATTGTCAATCTATTAACAAGAGTCAAATCTTACAAGGATGAAGCCTCAAAGCTGAATAGCCTTGTAGACCTAGTAATTCTTATCATAAATCTGGTTTCAACAAACCAGGAAAAGCAAGTCCGCGTAGAGTTGGTGAAACAAGGTGGACTAAGCTTTGTATTAAGTTATTTAGTCAAACATAGTGTCATCAAGAAAGATGGTCCTACTAAGGGAGAAACGAGGCCAATTTTTTCAGAAATCGTGGAGCCTAGATTGCATGCATTGAGAGCATTGGCCAAGATTCTTGTTTCAGTCAATCCTTCAGTGTCATTTCACAAGTATGACGTAAGAACTGCAGTGCCATTTTTGATAGAGTTGCTAGGGCCGGATATCTCAAACTATTCGCCAGGGTTGAATCAAAACCAAGATGATCAATATTTATACGAAATGACTAATCTTGATAAATACGAATCTTTATTGGCATTAACTAACCTTTCGTCTGACGACAAAAATTCTGAAATTAGAAAACTAATCATTGGAAAATCGTTTGATAATTATTTGAATAATTTTATTATCGACTCAGATAACCCCCAAGTACAAAAGGCAAGCTGGGAACTAATCACCAATTTGATTGCTGAGCCAAGTTTGTTGGTGAAATTCTTCAATGTTGAGGCTGATTCTTCTGGAAATGTAAGTAAAGATAATTACAACCGGTTGAAATTATTGATTAAACTACTAAATTCCGAAGATGAGTCGTTCCAGATTGTTATAGGTGGGTTATTAGCTAATGCCACGTCTGAATTTGAAGCCATCCCGCAAATTCTCGTAAAGTCAGAACTGATACGGAAAGAATTGGTTGGAATAATCATGGAAATATTCCTAAATCAAACCAAGAACGACGACCTTGTTTTAAGATGCAGTTATCTTTTGATGAATTTGGTGTTTTGTTGTGCCAATGATCCGATTGAGCTAGGCAAGTTCAAAGATGATGGTCTCAAAGCCGCAATCGGTAAGGTCATAACCGAAAATAAAAATAGAGGGGTGCTAGAGGTATTGGTGGATATTCTCAAGGTGATTAGGTAGTGGATATTTTTACAGTTATTTTGGCTCATTAATATATTAGATATCCATATTACAATTTTTTTTATGATCAGACTATACACATGTAACCTTGAAATACTAAAAATTTATCAATCTCTGTGCAAAACTTTCATTTCCATGTTCGGCTGCGGTCACCGACTTCTTGACCTTATTTGACGACTTGTCGTTTTCTAATTTAACTCTGATTGCCTTATGTAAATTGGTCAAATAGTCAGGATATCCCAATCCACTAGTAGAAACCACGGCCCCTTTACCACCATCTTCAATCAATGCTTCTTTAAATTCATGAACTGATCCATCGATTCCTGGACGAACGATTCTAATACCAGCATATTCCACCGATGGAATCCCAGCTAAAATCTGGAAGTATTTTATAATATTTCTGGCCTGTTGCGAGATGTGGGTATCCAATTCGGGCAATTCATCTATCACCGGCAGAAGCTCAGCTGCAGATTCAACATGTTCACCGAACAAATCTTTGATAAGTAAAATGTTGGCTTCAGGATCAACCCACACAAATACTTGATTTCCTTCAAAAAGAACGTAAACACCATGTTGTAAGTTTTTGGCTGACAATTCCTTAAAAAGCGGCAAATCAATGAACCCATGAGTTTCATCAAATAATGCTTGATCCTCTTCAATGGAGTGAAGTTCAACCAATGCAGGATATAAATGATAGGCTAATCTTTCGATGGGCATCCTTAACATTTGGAAACGATCGGCCATTCTGGTGTCAGCAGAAAGGCCAGTTGAGCTTCGAAGAGCTTTACTTTTGATAAGGCCGAGAATATAGAGTGGTAAATGTTTGAGAGAATCGGGGAATAGCAATTGATTTGTCATGATTCTAGTTCTATTATTACCCAACTCACTCATGGCTCTGTATTGGGTGAATATTTCCACCAATTTTTCATTGACAGACTCACGTAACTCGGTTAATGGTTGCTTTCCGAAGAACGACAAAGTGTCTCTGACGATTGTTGTCACTATAGCATTTTCGTCAGCAAAATTGAAAACGTCTTCAAGTCTTTCACTGACCGCCAAAACTAAATTAATTACCCTTACTTTTCTAACTCCTTCAGGGTCAGTGTACAATAAGGCTACTTGGAAATGGCAATCCAATTTAGTAGACAATTTCCCATCATATTCAAGTAATACCGTGAATGTTTGATCCTCGTTAAGAACGGGAATAACCGGGTCTTGGACTCCACTTGCTTCATCAGAGGAAGTACCATAATATTGACCAACTTGTAACCCGTTGGAACAACGCAATTTTAATTGACCTTGATAGCCCGTTGCCTTTTGAACAGAGCTCACAAAAGTGGCAGTGAAAGCTCTACTGTCACGCTCAAAATCAAAATTGGACCATCTACTGATATGACCACCAGAGATCGAAGATAACCAGCCAATATTAGAAAGATCCACTGATGTAGGAGATACTACATGTACATCCAAACCAATACTCTTGTCAATGAAGTCTTTAGCCAATATTTTATAGTATTCATTATCGGGAAGGAACACCCTCTTTTCAATTTCAGGAGAAGGACTACGGCCCACGGCCTTATTATCCTTATATTTCAAACCGCCAGGACCCCAAGAAGGTAAAGTTGATAACACAGAGGTAATTTTACCTCCGCCAACAGTTTCTAGGCATAGCATTGCTGTACGAAGAGCCACGGCAAAAGCAGGTTCGGCGTCGGCAATAGCATCGGTAGAAACATACGATTCTAAGTGATTAAGAGCATCTTCGATGACATGTCTACTGTCTTCGGCATCGGCAAAGAGGCCTTCACTAAATGGAACAAATGGATCATCAAGATCAGATGAGATAACAACTTGTGTACTGTCGAGGGCCAGGGACAAATTGAAGAAGTGGACTTTTTTATCGAATGCAATAATGGATACTTTTGGAACAATGTCGGATGCACTATTATACAAGCAGGCTCTAATGGCATCTGCCAACAACACAGGAAGATTTTGTTTTCTACTTTGTTCACTGACATCCACCAAGAACAAATGGTGTAAAGATTGGGGCAGGTTTTCGGGCCCAGCAAAATTATATTCTTTGGGAACCACCAAATCATAGACCCCTTTATGTAATTCTGGGCGAACAAACTTGTCTACTCTTTGATTCTGGTGATCTAAAGCAGAGCCGTAATCACTGGGGACAATGTTGTTAGGGAACTGACAGATATTACAGACAAACCTGCCGTATTGAGTGAACTGCATCGATGGATTAATATATGCCCGGCACCGACGACACCTGATGGGGCCATTATCCAAGGGATCTTCCGAGGGGTATTCCAAACGTCTCATATCCACTACGGGCACCGGGTCTTCAGAGGGAAGCAATGGGGCAAAAGGTCTGATGGTGACCGATACCGGCAATTTGGTTGCTTGTCTCAATTGTTCCGATTCTGGGACGTAGTACATGGTGGATCTGATGAACTTGGACGACGCTGTGCCCTGGTCAGTCACATGCAATTGGGCGGTGGCATCTGGAGGCTTGACGTTTTGGAAAGTCAAGAAGGTATTGTATTGACCATCTATAGGTGTAACGTACTCGTGATTACTGGCGTATCGGTGCTCTGATAACGAGAGATCTCGGTTCCCGTTCGCTAGCTGAGACATATCCTGAGGGATTGGCTGATGGGCTGGCGCCAGGCCCCGTGGATCAGCAACTGGAACAGGCATAGATGGCATGGCTGAGGAATGATCGGGAAATTGGCCTTGTGAAGTCGGTCCAAACGGCGATTGAGGGACCGGACTTTGCTGTGCCTGAGGCGTGTACCCGGCTCCCAAACCAGGGCCAAATTGGCCTGTTGTTGGGGTGGCTATTCCACTTGCAATAGGAGAATTGAGGTCGGTATGGAACGCTCTGGCGGGTCTCTTTTTCTTGGGTTTGGCATGGGGGCTGCTGGCTAACCCGAGGTTCTGGACGGCCGCTGTAAGGTCCTCTTGACTGCCGTTGACGGAGACGGGGTCCAGGCCTCCGATTGGCGGAGGAACCGGGAATGACATGGTGATGATTGAAGTTGATGTCAATGTTCGCAAATGTAGATGTTGGTAGAAGTCACATGTCGCGTTGGTTGGAGGGTATCCAAATTGGGCCAAGTGGAGGGGAGATTTAAAGTGGACAAAAGCGAAGATTACTTTAGGATATAGTAACGTGGCACACTTGGAGGTTTTGAGCTGGGTTGAGTTTTTTTATTCCGGGGAATTGTGAATTCTGTGGGGTCAATAATGTCTTTGAATAAAATAATGGAGAGATGAAAAGCGACACTAATTTTAATTATGAGTTTTATAATTAATTGAATGGATCTATTTAGGTGAGTTTGGAGATTTTTTTTTTTTTTCTGGCTTATTGAGCCTAATTGTATGAGTTTGGGGTGTGTTGTTGAATTTTTTTAGGTTCTTTTTGTTTGGGATTATTTCTAATTTAGTGGGTTTCCTCGAAATAGTCGTTTGAGGGCTTCTTGTATTTATTTATGTAAGTTTGAGAATTATTTATTGATTAGGCTTTATTATCTAATTATGTGAAAAGTGCTTGATTGGGTCTTTATCTAGATTTGGGAATTATTCATAATTTATTGGCTGTATGGTTTATTACTTCTTAGATATGCGAAAGCCATGTTTGATTTTTGGTAAAGGGCATCATAAGTAGTAAGTCCTAGCATCAAAATAAGCATTCTTATCGTTATTTGATTAATCCAGGAGACGACAGTGTTCATGGAAAATACGAAATATATTGATTTATTATTTTTGAGTCCGAATCGATGAAAATGCCAAAAAAACGGTCAACACAGCCTTACCCATATAAACCAAATTTTACAGAGGAGGCTGATTGTGGTTCGTATCAGCGAGTATTTGCACCAATTACGGTGACTATGACTTGGTCAATATTCAATTGGCCTTGCCACTTTTCAGCCACAATTGAGAGTTGGCAGCTGGGCCCTGTAGTACACTCCATAATAGTAAATCTCTTTTATTGAATGGCCCAGTGATTGGAGAATCCCGGACTCTGCTGGAGAATCACTGAAGGGCTGAAATAGTTCTGGACTCTGTAAGATAATTAGATATCTACGGAGCGTGTTGAAATTTCCAAAAAAAAAAAAAAAAAAGAGTGAACAATTTCGGAGTCTATTGAATAATTGAATATTCCGGAATCCTCTGATATTCCTCTGATACTCCTCCGCTACCTTTCTGGCACTCACTAGACACACCCTAATTCTGAGCCGTATTGCTGCGAAAATTCAAAAGCCCATCAACCTGCCATCCCACCCTCTGTGTAGCAAAACACTCTGGTTGTCTCATATCTGATAAGATGTTACTATTACAATCCAAAATTGCCCTCGGAGGTTTCAAGCTGAGTTGGTTTCTTTAGTCATATTTAGTCATATTTAGTCATACTATTGAACCAAGCGTTTCTGACTCGACTGATCCTTCAAGATTCATCGGTGATGCGACTCCAAATGGATCTGCTTCAACAATCAAATAATACGTCAATCTCTCCATAATAATCCTACGCCGTTTATCCCCGATTTTCCATCTTGTTTCTGTAGTTACCTACTGGCCCAGAAATTCGTCCTTATTATATAGTGTACTGTTTTTTCGCTGCGACTATTAGTTAACAAACTAGAGCACCACGCCAGGAACACCATCTCCATCACCACCACCGCCACCACCGCACCCTTTACTGCTTCCACCACGGCCACCGCCACCTCTCTCCCTGGAACCCAGCCATCTTACCGCCTCCCCCTTCGTCGTCCGCCTCCCCCAAACCCTCAATCTTTCCTGGCCCTAACAGTGGTGCTTTGGCAACCAATGTCGCTATTGTGCCTCGTGACACCAAGAAATATATCAAATCTCTCGGCATTTACTATATATTACCTTGGGATAACCGCTATGTAAAATGACAAACTACACCGCCATGGGAGACCAATCTCTTCTGTACCTACAGGAGAACTCAATACCCATCAACTGCTCGGTGTACTCGCTAACGTCGGGGTCCATGAAGATGAACTTGTTTGGGCACCAAGGGTTGGAAGATATCGGGAAAGGGTTTTTGCCGGCGTATTACGTTACCAACTGTCTGATATCTGACTTGATACTGTTGGTGATGGAACTGAACGTTACTGAAGCCACCTTGGATCGATCCCCTTACAACGAACGTGATAACGGCGACATGTTTGTTGCCTTGCTCTTCACGTTGTGTGCTTCATGTGTGTCGTGCTGGATGCTTACCCTTTTACTATACTTATCACCGGCTCAAAAACGAAAACCGATCGTGATCCAGCTAGCAACCATTTTCTACTCCATCGTCACCACCATCCTATTGACCAAAATCACCGATGGTTCCTCTGACGAATATTATCATGATACTCTTGATATTGTGCGCTTACATGGTCTTCTCTATCATAATAACGGCTTCAGAGTCACCAATATCATATCCCAGGTGCTTATCCATTGTTCCTGGCTCCGGATCATCCTACTGATCACCAAAGATGGTATCAAACGCTACTCCATCCTCTTTGGTGCCTCCTTGATTGTGGCTTACACCATCTTGTGCACCTATTATGAGGTAGTTCACAATGAAACCAGCTCCATTTTCAGTTCCACCGTGAAATTGGAGTACCAGCAATGGAGAATTGCTAGAATATGTATCAAGTTGGTCTTAGTAGCGTGGCTAGCTGCCTCCTTACTCTACTACACCACTTGTGTGGTCAATGCCCGAAAAACCAGCTATTCCAAAAACCTCTTTCCTCTAGCTGCATTCAACTGGTTTTTGCTTGTTTCTTGTGCAGTACTCAACATTCTTTCTTTGAGTTTATTCAAAAGAAACTGGCTTGTGAAAACCTGGCTAGAATTGCTTCCCTATTTGGTGGAAGTCATCTCCATCACCACTATTTGGGAATGGATAAACAACATATGGTATTTGGAAAAGAGACTGGAATTGGTAGGTGTCTTGGGAAGAAGAATGAACATGGACGATGTGTTGAGCATTCACCTGAGCCATCAAGAAACTAAAAAGGTTAAAAAAGGTGGCCTCTTCCATTTCCTCAACGGAGGCTTGATATCTAAATTCGATTCCAGTGGCACCGAATCTTCGCAGAAAGAAGTCACTGATGATTCGATTTCAACATTACAAGTACACACCAGCAAAACCCTCAAGTACGACCCTAACCACCATACACCAATCCATGAAAACCAGTATGGAGATCATCCACTGGAAATAGTGATCTATGAAGATGAACCAGAAGAACCGATCATAACACAGAACACGTCGACCTCTCCAATTGCAGGTTCAAGCAACCGCACTCACCATCATGAACCAGTAACGAATTATGACCCATCAACAGAACCATCAATGGACCCTGCACCAGCCGAATCAGCAACAGAAGCACCGTTTGCCATCGATGGGACAAGCCACACGACTACACATGAACCAGCGCACCAACATTTTCAAGATGAAGATGATGAAGGAAGTTTTGATGACGAAATGGTTGATTACGATATTTGGGGCGACGATGAGTCGGATCATGTTCAGGACCAAGAACCCCCACCGTTTGAGCCCCATCCAGGGTTTAGTGCTGACGATTACTGGCCATCACAAAAAGGATAATTTATAGACACAAGGCAGCATACCAGGCTTGCCACAGATGGCCCAAAAAAATCATAGAGATAATATATAACTCCAGAACTATTAAATGTAGAAATAAAGTGCCAATAGGCATGAATCACCAGTTTTGATTCTCTTTTTTTTTTTTATCAAACAAGCATCCAATTGAACAACAGTTTTATTTTCAAACTTATTTAATACTACACAATGTTACCTTTTAGCACTTTCAAAGAAACATAATCTTTCGATCTTTACTGTGTAATGATGGACTATTAAAATGGTGGATTCTTTTAGTTTTGTAATATTGATTTATTCCAAAACATCAATCCACTTTTACGGGGTAGTTTTTGCTCGTAGATAATACTCTAATTAATATATTAAAATTGGATAACCCGCCTCGAAGTTGGTTGGAGTTAAATTTTTTTTTTTTTTTTTTTTGTATGCTGCTGTTATCTAATATGCATCATCTTCTTAATACTTTTTGTATCATCATTAGTAATTAAATTATCGTCAGTATCATCGTTAAGCCTATCACCTTCTTTTCTTCCCTTGTACAAATCAAAGAGAGACCAAAACTTCAAGTTTTCGTCTCCTGCAACAGTAGCTAGGGTTAAATTGTCGGGACTTAAACATCCACTTAAGATTCTTGAATCATGAGCCCCCATGATTTCACCTGTTTTCTGTAATGTAGGATAATTGAATAAAGATATATTATTGGTAGGGAACCCATGAGTAGCTACGATTTCCATTCCGGTTCCTGAAGCGTACCCCCAGTTTAAAGAGCTTATCTGTGAGCCAGTTTCAATGGTGTTGATTCTAGCACCAGTGGTTGTATTCCAGAAATTAATGGTTTTGTCGGAAGAGCCTCCACCAGTAGCTAATAATGACGGTTGATAGGGACACCATGACAAAGCCTTCACGGCCGCCTTGTGGTTGGAACGAGTGAATAATGGGGAGGCTAGACTGTTAGCAGTATGACATTGTCTAACGTCCCAAATACAAACTAAATTATCATTACCACCGGTGACAAACTGTTGACCATCTGGTTTATATTCAATGCCACAGATTTCGGCAGTGTGGGAGTTTTCGAGCTTGTTGACCACATGCGACGCTATTCTGACGTCTGAATGATAGATGTTACCAAACCTGGAGCCACTAGTTAACATGTGTTGATGCCAAGATTGGGATGCAATTCTTGTTTGATGATTATCACAATTGAGAGTCCTCAATTTGGTGTTAGTTTCGATATCCCATATTTCTAAAAAGCCATCGTCTTTACCAATAGAAATATAGGATCCATCTTCAGACCATCGAAGAGAAGTCACTAGAGTTTTTTGCGGCAATTCACAGAGAAGCCCCACTGATCCTGTGGATGCATTCCATACATATACCGAGTCCTCTAGACCTATGGCAAGTAGATTTGTCAGCGACCAGGCTAGTAAATTGAGGTAGAAGTCGTCGATAAGACCGGGAGCATCAAGAACCCTTTCAGGAGCAGTAGGAATTTTTTTGGCCCGGGCAGAAGCAATGGCAGGTCTTAAACAGGATTTGGATAGTCTTTTGGGGGCATTAGAAAATTGACTGAATAAACTAATGGGTTTTTTGCGTTCGGGAGGAAGCGGCTGATAAAGAAGCACTCTCAGATTTACATCTAGGCCACATGCTTCTGCCACATGATGCTGATATATCTTTGAGGTTTGGGCCCGAATATGAGTTTCGGGCGATGCATTGGGATGGGGATTGATTTCGGAGGCCTGGAGTTTGCCCGAGGTGGAATTGTGGCGGGAAGGAATAAATCTATCGGAAGAGGTTGTGGCCGATTGGTGTTGATTATCGGAAGAAGAAGAAGAACCACCTTGGGAAATGAGAGAGTGAGTTCTTCTTAACTTATGCTTGGGAGATATCGATCGAGAAGGAACATGCATGGAGGACTTGGAACGAGGGTTGGCTATGGGAGGCGGTAATAACGGAGGCCGGCGGCCATCGGACGACTCTCTTCTAAAGCTGGACTCTAAATTAATAGGTTGACTTGAAGGATTCAAGTAAATGGTCTTGCGAGATACGTTGGGACTCATGCTATGCAAATATAATCTTTTATTGGGGGAAGTGGGGTCTGGAGCCGGCGAGCTCATGTAAGACCTCTTCTTGGGGTGGTTCGATGACGACTTCATGAGATCTGGTAAAAGATTGGTTTGAACTCCTTCATTCTCTATGGAACTGGCAGGCCTCGTCGGTGACTTCTGTGCCCCAGGAGACTTCTGTGCCGTGGGAGATTCAAACAAAAGCGAGGACGACATTGTAGCACCGGTCGCTATGGATGCTATGACTATGAACTATCGAAAAATAAACCCAAACAAAATGCCCTTTTACGATGGTGTTCTTGAAAGATATCGATATTCCAAATCCAAATCCAAATCCAAATCCAATTCCAATTCAAATTCAAATTGCTTCACCCTTGGAAATATTACAAAAGTGAATGACACAAAAATTTAAACGAAGCCAGTTTGTTTGTTTATGATCCTAATGAGTGTCTATAATGGTAACAAAAGCAGTTAAATTGAGTCTCCAGACACTTTTTGCCGTAATGGTCGAAATTGAATGGAATTTTGATGTTTACAAAATGGCCGCATCGGGTCGTAATTGCCCCGGACTGCACACAGGCCGGGCTTCCTTTCTATACCTATATTCTATCAGATCCATCGTCAATGACATCACAGAGGTGGGGTGGGGTACGGTCCGCTTGGTTTCCGGGTTGGGTAAATTGGAATGTCGGGGAAATGTGTTAGCAAGGAAGTCTTTTTTTGTTTGTCAATTATTTGGTGGGTTTGTATGGGTTTTATTGTAAGCTGAAACATGAAAAAAAAAAAAAAATTATATAGTGTCCTGGCAACCATGTCCAAGAAAACCCATTAAAAGAATCGAAGCAATTGCTGAAAAGCCTCCTGTTGGTGTGAGGGGAGACAAAAGTCTATTTGGCAGTAACTGAAGTGGTGGTTCGTGTGGCATGGATTACTAATATCTGTTCCTTTTTGTTGTTGTGATTTACACTATAGATGTGATCATACTGTAGCCAACATCGACCATACCTGGGGTGGTGGTTGCCGAGAGAACGCTTTTTTGGCGGGTGTGCCTGTTTGGACGTTGTTACGGCCTTTGTGCATCATTCGGCTTTGTATTCATTTTCTACAGTACCACGATTTTCGCAGCCATAAGTCGTCTGGCGTCATTACAGTAAAAGCTGTTGATCGGCTGGATCAAGTCCGTTGCATCATCGATTTGCCCTCGGTGCTCGTTCCATTCCTAATTCCACTCCAAAACCATCGTCCCGCTCGTTATTGTGGTTTTCAATCTCTTGATCTTGTTTCTTCCTTATTTAAAATAGCCACATTTAAATCTTTGAATTTTTTTTATAAAACTTTTAAAAATTTGAAAAAATTCAACTTTTTCTGTTCTTCTGGAACTTCAGCCTAGTTCCTCCCTCCCCCCAAAATCCAACTACTGCTTTCCTCCACCATACCACTGCCATCGGTTGCCATGTCAAGTAGTGCTGTCACAAGACACCATGTCACGTGACGCAGCCTGTTATCACCATTATCAATCTCTATCCACACTTGCACCCATCTTTTACACTCTGTGGCCTTTAGACGGTGCTACAACGTAACACAACACCAGCCAGCACAGCGCCTTGTCTGTGTTTCTCCGCACGTGCTCACAATGGGACAGCAACCATCATCACCCAAGATAACTGCTCAAGATCGAGCCATTTTCCAGCTTAAGCAACAGCGAGACAAGCTCAAGCAGTACCAAAAGCGGCTCAGCCTGGTGGTGGACCGGCAATCGGAATTGGCCCGGGAAGCCATTCGAAACAAGCAGCCTGAGCGGGCCAAGTTCTATCTCAAATCGAAGAAGCAACAAGAAGCCACCATTAATAAGACATATGGACAATTGGATAATCTTGAAAGTTTGATAGGAACCATCGAATTTAAATTAATTGAAAAGGATGTGGTTTATGGATTGCAACAGGGTAATGAAGTGTTGAAGAAGTTGAACAATGAAATGAGTGTGGATAAGATCGATAAGGTTCTTGATGATTTGGAAGAACAGAGAATCAAGGTGGATGAAGTTAGTGATGCCTTGGGAATGGGCTCTGGCTTGACCTCGGGCGAGGAGCAAGAAGTCGACGAGGAGTTCGAACAATTACAAAGGGAACTTAGCCCCGAAAAGCAGTCTCGGTTGCCTGAAGCACCTACCGAACCAATATTACCAGAAGTACCCAAGGACGAAATACTTCCTCAAGAACCAGCGATTGTTCCCCAGAAACCCAGGACTGCTCATGCTCCATTGACAGAGTAAGCTTGCCTCCCCCCTGCCCTCCCCACTATAGACCATTACTGATCGATGCACCGTGTCCATTATAGACTATAACCAGAAATAACTGATAATGATGTCTTCAATCAAAGCCCGTTTCCACCAATTATAATCACACAGATATACAGGGTTCAAAGGGTTTACAAAGTATACTTATACACTGGCATACAATCAATAACTAGCATATCTGGTGGGCTAATATTCGAAGGAAAAGCACAAGGCATGATTCTATCAACTCCATTTATTCCGATTTTCATGATTCATAACTATACAATAAATAATATCTCAACACAGGTGACCCATACTTCGAGAAATTGACGTAGCAATCATAATACAACTGTAGTAATTCATTACCACATATAATACGGAATGGTGACCATCACCAATCATTTTTTAATCATTTTTTAATCATTGTTTGACCATTTTTTGATTTTTCTTGATTTTTTTTTGAGTTTTGAGATTTTTTTTTTTGAGTTTTGAGTTTTGAGTTCCCAGGTCATAAAATCATTAGATACCCACAGTGCTCACGGCTGGTAAATTATTGATCTAACCAATCCAAAAACTCCGGAGTAAAATAACTAATGATGAGCCTGGCCCCGGCTCTCAAGAACCCTTGGTGGGATTCAAATGCAATACCTTTTAAGTCGACCACGCCCTTTTCTGCAGCGGCATGTAACATGGCATATTCTCCACTAACATGGTAGGCACAGATAGGAACATCCTTAGTAATTCTGGAAGCGTCACTAATGATGTCCAAATAGAAGGTGGATGGCTTCACAATAACGGCATCAGCACCTTCTTGCATATCTCTAACAAGAGCTCTATGGGCCAAGCCAGCACCACCGGGGGGTAATTGGTAAGATTTTCTATCACCATGGCCCGGAGCACTACCAGCAGCATCTCTAAAGGGACCATAAAGATTTCCGCTGAACTTTGCTGAATAAGACATGACCAAGGTTTTATGGGCCAAACCAGCATCGATTAACCCCCGCTTGATATCCTTAATACGGCCATCCATCATATCTGAGGGAGCCACACAGTTTGCTCCTGCTTTGGCATAATTGACAGCGATTTTTCCGATTCTTAATACCGATTGTTCTCGATTCAAAGAACCGTCTTCATACAATACTCCACAATGTCCATGATCAGTGTATTCACACATACAGACATCGCATACAATGTACAAATCAGGGAACGCTTTTCTCAAAGCCTTGATGCTCTGAATGACTGGTCCCTCGGGATCATCAGCAGCGGTGGCCACCTCATCCTTGACGCCTGCAGTTAAAGGCACACCAAAAAGAATCACCAGGCGAAGGCCCTTTGCCACCAAAGATTCCACGTAAGGAACCAACTTGTTGAGACCGAACCTCTTGATGTTTGGCAAGGAGGGAATCTCTGTTTCTTCATCTGGTTGGTCAGAAATAAAAAGAGGAAAGATGAACATATTCTTGGTCAACTGTCTTTCCTGTTGCCATTCTCGGGACAAAGGATGATTATAGCCACCTTGCAAGACCGAGGAGATATCGGTGCCGGTGGGGGGCAAGAACTCAGCAGTATGGACCATGCTAACAATTAAAAACTAGAACAAAGATAGTGTAGTTGAAACGGCTGGGGGACAATGGGTGGATGCGTGGATGATCTTATAGGAAACCACAGGTCACGTGACTGACCTTCCTTGGGTTAGTACAACGGGGTTTGCCGCCATATGGTAGTAATCAGCTATTGATCTTGCCAGTCACATCATTCAGGGATCGCCATGGAGGGGATTGGCCCCGAGTTTATGCAGGGGGACGGAGGCCCGAGGAATTGTAAGTTTTGCGATTAAGTGGCAATAATCACCACAGGATCATGAGCGGTGGGAAGGGGCCTCTCTTATCAACGGGACAAGGGGCATGGTGGGGGATCCACCAAGAGCCAGTAGAGACAGTTATCACGAGAGAGCGCTAACCACAGTGCCACCGCGTAGTATGTAAGTGTAGGGGCTGATGGCTGTCGAAGGAACCGCCATTATCACCATTTTGCAACCAGAGTAGATAGCCCCAGATGCTGAGGATCGCCCAGGATCGACAGTCGACAGTATCAAGGAGCTGCACCGAATCGCACCAACCATGACGTTGAGATAGCAACCGATAACCACAAACACGGGGGTCACTGGCGGGTTACGTGACGAGTAGGATGGGTTCAGTGGGGGGTTATGGGATTTGATCGGGAAGCAGACTATTGAGTGAGACCACAGAGAGTATCTGGAACAAGAGCGAAGCTCATGGTGTGTGTTACAGTGCAGTTTTGAGGTGAAGTTTTGAAGTGAAGATTTTAAGTGAAGATTTTAAGTCAAGGTTTGAAGTTAGAATTTGCAGTGAGGTTTGCAGTGAGGTTGGGCCATCGGTGATACCGGATCAACGTGGTTACCATTACAATACCTGACGAGGGATCGACTGCCCCGAAGGTGGCTTATAAACCAGCGACAGTGTTCAGTTTGCACTTACTTTTGGCAATGGTGTCTTAAATGCTACAGCTGGTGTTAAGCTCACAGTTATCAGTTTTGAAGAGCTTTTGCAAGGATAAATCACTACTATCATCACAAGCTTCAACAAACTGATTCTTCTTGTAGTACACAAAAAATTTTAAATAATCTAAACAAGGTATTAAAATACCTAAGGAAATGAAAATAGATCATGATTACAAAAAAATGTAATTAAAAATAAATATGTTCTTTACTCGATTGCTCGTTATTGGACAACTTACAGTAAAGGATATGTTCTGTGTATTGGTATTATTTAGGTTAGACCCATATCCAAGCAAAGTATTATTTTGGCAAATCTGGGGACAGAATTTAAATTAATGGATGGGCATATAGTATGAATATTTACCCCTCGAAGGAGCAAAGTCAGCAAAGTCAGCAAATCAGTAATTATGTAGGGAGGATCTACCCACATTAATACTTTTTCGTAAATATGAAGAAGCTGTAATTTAACATCATCAATATACGCACCAATTTTTATTATTAGATGAGATTCTATCAAGTTTCGGTGTTTGAAAATGGCAACACCCAAAAACGGGACAATTACCAGACATGTTTGGTCATCTATTTTTTGACGGGTGAGGATCATGAAAGATTGGTAAATGGAATATTATTTAAGACATTACCGAATCTATTTTGACTTGTCAAAATCAGCAGCAGATAGAATCTGATAACTGTCCAAAAATAAAAGTTGGTACCACAGGATTAGTGATTAGTACCAATAGCTAAAATTTTTCTATGGACTATAAAATGCTAGAGTGTTACAGGTATAGCTGGACTAGCAACCCTTGTGAAGGAAATTATATTATTAGTGGTGCTACTGTAGATAAAAAGCGAATGATTTTAAAATGCATCCCAAGTTCAAGTTCACAGTGTTTTCAAAGTATAATATTATATTAGAATGAAACAGCGTGATTAGTAGTAAAGACTTGGATTGTTCAAGTAATATATTGTATTTTAGAAGGAAATGCACACGTTTGCAATATCGGTCACTGCTATCGTTGAAGAAGTAGGGAAATGGCTTGTAAAATATTACTAGGCCAGTTTAAACTCCAACTCGAGCTTGTTCCGTAATTCAACAGCCCTTAACTTAGCCTTAAGCCTCCATCTTAGGTTTCATAGTATTGGTATTTGGTTAGCAAAAATTTCGGAGGCAACATTGAAGTACTTACAAAAAATCGGATGCATATTTCTTCTAGATTAGTTCTCAAATGTCTAAACTATTAAAGTGTGACATCCCGATCATTCAGAAACCACGTATAAACATTTAAAGTGTAGTGGATCAGCTTAAAAATATATCGTCTAATTTTACGCTTTATCTGCAATCCATTTTTAATTCTATAATAATAAGTATTGACCACGTATACCCAATTCGGCTATTAGTTGACTTGTACATTTTTTTGCAACCATTATTTTTGAGTACTCATCACATATTTTTTATGCAAATTTGACACTTCCAGTCGACTGCAACAGCTACAACGCGATACGGAAGGTGGAAGTGGTAAATATTATAAATTTAGGGACTGGTTCATCAAAGAGAGAATCTAACTAGAAAATTCTAACTCATACTTTTCGAGGCTGTCTTACAATACTATTGGTTGCATACGTTTCACTCGTCTTCACTGGTACAGTAAATTTTCAATATCAAAATTGTTAACTTTCGAAAAATGGCCACAGCATTCTACAGAACTAGAGTCATATCATTGATGTGAGCAAGGAAACTTAATAATCATAATTGGATATAATAGCGCTTTAAAAATAGAAAAGCTTTCCAATTTTGAAACATTCTACAGAATCAAGTTCTACGATCGTAACAAATTTTGCAAATATATATATATATATATATATATATTTATTTATTTATTTATTTATTCACAAAGATGTAACTGAAAAGCGACGCATGAGGTGTTTGCTTTAATGGTTTAATCCAATATGGGAGCACTTTGTTAATTCATAACTAGACAGTGAATTCATTTGATCACGCACGTGTACGTATTGCAATCAACTCTAAAACCAATTGCACATTGGGGAGAGAAGATGTCACATTTTGTACGATTTTGTTTAGATAGGCAAGCTATAAAATAAAACTGTATAAGGTATATTGGAAAGGGAGAGTATCAATTTATATATTTAAGTATATTTTATTGATTATACTTAATATTTTATCTGGCCTTTGAGCACAAAAACAGTGCTCATTGAGAGTATTTCTTCTTAGTAGCACTTACATGTAAAGTTTGGACTTTTAGCTCGAATTGACTGTACACCACAGACAGAGCCCAATTGAGGGGTGTAGATGAAGTAGAGGCCTCGTGTGACACATACACGCACAACCGAGGGCGAAGCGAGCCATTTTCTATTGTTGATTGGACAATCGATCATGTGTGGAGGTGCCTCAAAATACAGATGCACTTTACCAATAGCATATGAACTTTCATAGTAACATCTTTCACTAAGGGGGCTGAGACGTATCTATTGTGTAGACAAGCACGGGGTTCAGCCGTTCCATTCATTTATACAATTGCAATTACCTATTTACGGAAACAACGCCGATTGAACCCCCGTACAACTGGCAGCAGCAGCAGCAAACAAAGCTATCAAATAAGATTCAAGCCAATTAATCATATGGTTAGTTGACAAATAGCCCATCAATTTTGTTTGGGTTCTTCATCTTGGGGTTTTCTATACTTGATGGTTTGACCCACCAAGATAGCATTCATGACCAAGCCAGCGGTGTAACCAGCCACCAAGATCTTATCGTTTCCAGTACTTCTCTTTCTTTGGGCCTTGGTCTTGTAGTCTTGGATCGAGGTAAACACTCTGAAAGCCGATCCCAAAAGATTGGCCCGAAGAGTCACGTTCGACAAGCTACTGGTGGATTGGAGAGCAGCATTGGTCTTGATTTGAGGGATCTTGGAGATGATGGAAATGGGGATTCCAATCACTTGCAAGGTCAGAACCAAACCGGCAGGGGCGATTTTGGTGAAAAACACCGAGGCCCCGACAATGGCACCCACCGTGGGTAACAATTGGCGGCCCACAGTGTCGACCTTTTCGGTACATGACAAATGTTTAAGGTTATCTAATTCGCCCGCTTCGGTCAACCGGTAGAACTTGATAAGGAGAATCAACACCACATTTTGAATCCCCAAAAGCAAGCTTTCTCCGTAGGAGGTGAAGGCACTTTTATTCTGGCTGTTGAAAACCACATGGATCAACTGATTGAACGACTCCAATCCGATCGACTGTAATGACAATCCATTGACCACCTTGATTCTATCCTTTGTTTCCAAAGGCTTGAGGATCTTGGCGATCTGAGGTATTCTAATGAACGAAGACACCCCCACAATCCCGGCCCCAATAAGTGCCGCAAGTACCTTGGCCACTCCAATGGCTTTGATTTGTCCATATGCAATGTTAAGAATCATCTTTTTATTGACCTCTGGGTCAAGGAGCATCTTGAGCAAAAGAAAAATTGGTGGGCCCATTTTGAAATAAAGTGGCTATAGAATTCGGCTTAATAATAATACTTGTAGTGTATTACTAGTTAGACTTGGTTGGAAATCACTATGCTATTGCTGACGTCGGTCTTAAGATGTCAGAATTGGATCTTAATGGTTTCTTCAAGTTGCCTGTGATAGTGACAGGTTTTCCACTATTTATATGGGTGCGCACCGGGTCGGAAAAAAGGTGGGGTTCAGTTACTTCTGATTTACATCTGATAATCACCTGCTGATTGTGGTTGCACCACCTATGGGTGCAATTTTCTAGGACAGTTCGACAGGACATCATTAATGTTAGGTCCAGTGTTAAATGTATGGAGATTGCCCCACTTTATTATGTGATTTTTCCCAGGTTATAGCCCAGTTATCGGCCAGATTTTTGGCCTAAAGATTGACTGGGGCAGGGGGCAAGGCATGAATTTGATTTGCGACTCAAACCGACCTAAACTGTCCCAAAACTGACTTAGCCGCGACTAACATCTATGTTTGGTAGTGTTGGTATAGATATTATAACTACTATTTATATTTAAATGTATAATACACTGGCAAGTATATATGGCGAGATAAAGTGCCCAGATAAGGTGCTCACCAGGTGTCACTGAAGTGGGGTGATATATGATTCCCCCAAAACTTTTGATTCACTCATTTTCTAATAGCAAGTTTTTTCTTTAACTTGTCTTCAGAGTCCTCAATAAATTTCAAATTTTCCAAATGTAAATTCAATAATTTGACGATTTCTTCCACGGGATTTTCGGCTGGTTTGTCTTGTTCCTTGGAATCCGTAGAATCTCCTTGCGCAAGATCATTAATAAGATTCTTATTGAAAACATCACTGACAGAATTAATCTCATGGATCAATTTACTCAAATTTTCTCCCAAGATATCTAATCTTTCATCCAATAATTCTGCATTATGATAAGCCTTTTCCCGGAATTTATCAGTTATGGTCAATGTATTGTTCGTGACCGCTCCGCTAGCATTATCTCCACTTGCATCACCAGCCGTTATGCTCTTGTTTGAAAGCTCGATATTATTGAGAAGAATATCTGCTTGTTGTTCATAATTATCCAACAATTGATCTAATTCTTCTTGTTGACTCTCAACAAACAATAAATTTTGATCAATACGCGATTGTAATGCCTCTGCATCAAGTGAATCTTGGTTCAATTTTAATATTTGGTCTCCACTTTTGCCAAGTTGTTCATCCCATTTGTTCACTTTATTAGTATATCCACCAAAAATCTTGGACGTGGTGGCCAATTGCTTGGACCACTTCATCACAAGATCATCCAAGGTATTATTATCTAGTGAAACAAACTTAGGTTTAAGCTGTGTAGGCTTTAATGTATTTGAATTATTGGTGGTTGCCTTGGTAGTGGCATCTTTTGTATCTTTCTTTATTTCTTCCGGTTTCGTTCCAAGCGAAAACCCAGTACCACCAGTCTTTTCGTCTGTTTTGGCATCTGGCTTGGCTCCAAATGAGAACCCTGATGATGGTTTATCGTCCTTCTTTTCTTCTGTTTTGCCACCAAACGAAAAGCCCGAAGCTGGCTTATCGTCTTTTTTATCTTCAGTTTTGGATCCCAACGAAAAACTTAAAGCTGGCTTATCATCCTTCTTAGTATCAGTTTTAGCACCAAATGAGAAGCCAGAAGCAGGCTTATCATCCTTCTTTTCGTTAGGTTTGGCACCAAAGGAAATGCCAGATGCAGGCTTGTCATCTTTTTTGTCGTCAGTCTTTGCACCAAAAGAGAAGCTAGCAGTTGGTTTATCATTGGATTTTGCACCAAATAAACCACCTGTAGCAGGAGCAGCAGTATCTGATTTAGCGCCAAATAAACCACCAGCAGGAGCCGGAGTGGAGGAGCCAGATTTGGAGCCAAACAAACCACCAGTAGCCGAAGCAGCAGCCGAAGCTTCAGGCTTATTGCCAAATAATCCCCCAGAAGTTGGAGCATTTGAATCAGTTTTGGCACCAAATAAGCCGCCAGAAGCTGGAGCGGCGGAGTCCGGCTTTGAACCAAACAAACCACCAGAAGCAGGGGCAGTCGAATCGGTTTTGGCACCAAATAAGCCGCCAGAAGCAGGAGGAGCCGAATCGGTTTTAGCACCAAACAAACCACCAGAAGCAGGAGGAGTGGCCGAGTCAGTCTTTGCACCGAATAAACCGCCAGAAGCAGGAGGAGTAGAAGTCTTGGGGGCACCAAAGGCAATGCCAGAGGTGGCAGGAGCATCATCCTTCTTTGCACCGAAGCTAAAAGCCGGTTTTGATTGTGACAGGTCGCCCAAAGGAGTGGAAGCGCCAGAATTGGCGGCAGTGTTATTTTGAGATCCAAACAAACCACCGCTGGTGGTGTTGGTATTACTTCCAAACAAAGAGGACGATTGAGGAGCAGGCTGGGCCGTAGGCTGGGCCACACCGCCAAAGAGACCACCTGACGTGGCCGGTTTGGCGCCAAAGGCAGCGGGTGCTGGGTTCAGTTGATTACTGGCTCCAAACAAGCCGCCGGAAGGAGCAGGGCTGGCGGGCTTGCTGCCAAACAACCCCGCGGCCGGGGCCAGCGTCGGAGCAGCAGCACCATCGTTATTGGAGTTGGAGTTGGAGTTGTTGCCGAAGCTGAACCCCGTGGATCCAGTGGATCCAGTGTTGTTGTTATTGGAGCCAAAGAGACCACCACTGGACCCCTTGGAGGCATTGTTGGCGGCAAACGAAAAGCCGGTGTTGGACATCTTGATCAATGTACTGAGGCGGTAAGCGCTATGGTACAAGAACGAATTGGTGGGGGGTATAACACCTGGAATGGTGGTGATGATGTTGTAAAGGTAAAAAAATGGTAGGCGAAAAATGGCCTGTATACAGCCGTGAGATAATGTAGAGGGAGAGACAGAGGTAAGAGAGGAAGAGAGGAAGAGACGTGGGCAGCAAAGGGAAGGGAAGGGAGGGAAAAAAGAGGGGCAGAAGGGGGGAAGAAAGGCAAGGGTCTGGATAGGTCTAGGTGGGCCAAAGGATGTGTGGCAGGTGATTTCCCTGATACAAGCTATTTAGCATGGAACACTATAAGAGGTTGTAACCTGCAAAATGAAGGTGCGGGTTAGCACTGATGCTAATACTAATTAATACTAGCTAAACACTAGTTTTTATACTAGTTATTGGTAGTTTGTTCTTTTTCAGCTAGTTAAAGGTAGATTTAATGCTGGAAAATGATAGCTAGGGGCCCCATTGCGCCTGTACCGGCCCAATTCGCCGATACCGGCTGTTTTGAGACCGTTTGGGACCGTTTGGAACCGTTTGGCCGTTGTAGATTAGGACTCCACATTGGTGGTTTTTTGGCGTGATTAGATACAGTACACCAGTACACTCGAATCTAAATAGTTTAATTTTCAATTGTTGTATTCTTGTTCTACATAAAAGTCCCTACTTCTTAGAACCTTGGGCAGCAACGGCAGCAGCACCGGCAGCAGCAGCTTCTGGGTCCAAGTAGTAAGCAGGCTTGGTTGGTTGCAAGTTGTCATCCAATTCGTAAACCAATGGAATACCAGTTGGAATGTTCAAGCCAGCAATCTCTTCATCAGAGATCTTGTCCAAGTGCTTGACCAACCCTCTCAAGGAGTTACCGTGAGCAGCAATCAACACGGTCTTGCCGGATAATAAATCGCCAGCAATTTCGTCTTGCCAGTATGGCAACAATCTTTCAATAACCAACTTCAAAGATTCGGTCTTTGGCAACACAGATGGGTCAATTCCTTCGTATCTGATGTCACCGACTTGGGAAAACTCGGAGTCGTCTTCAATCACTGGAGGTGGAACGTCAAACGATCTTCTCCAGGTTTGGAACTTTTCCTTACCGTAAGTTTCCAAGGTTTGGGCCTTGTCCTTACCTTGCAAAGCACCGTAATGTCTTTCGTTCAATCTCCACGATCTCTTGACAGGGACAAACAATTGGTCGGCAGAGTCCAACGCAAGGTTGGCAGTTTGAATGGCTCTCGACAACTTGGAGGTGTGCAAGATATCCACTTTGATACCAGCTTCCTTAATCAATTCACCGGCTCTGGTGGCTTCTTGCTTCCCGACATCCGACAAACGAGCATCCACCCATCCGGTGAACAAGTTCTTTTCGTTCCATTCCGATTGTCCGTGTCTGACTAAAACTAACTTTGGCATTTTTTTTCGATTTTTGATTGTAGTAGCGAGAAAACAGGAAATCAGCCTGTTTAAGTACGTCGATTTCTCGGTTCTTCGGACTTTTCCAGTCCGCACGTGTGGTCAGTCACGTGCCGGAGCGTTGTCAGTCCACTCTGTGGCTACTGGGGCAAGGTGGTGGGATGTGTGGGGGTGTGGATGCCGGCTGGAGTGGATGCTGGGCATGGTGGTGGCGTGGCTGGTGTGGTGTGGTGGTGGTGTGTGTGGTTTTATGCTTTCCCGGGGTTCCTGGGTCCTGGGTCCCGGGTATATGGACCGCGGTCAATGCGACCCCGGCGAGGGTTTATGGTTATATAAAGTTGTTGCAAAATGTTGATTTTGCAGGGTCTAGTTTAGATTTGCAGCTGGTTTGTAGCTGGTTTGTAGCTGGTTTGTTGTGTAGCTGGTTTTCGCTTATATCTTTCTACACAGTAATGAAATCATCTACAATGCAATTGACCAATGTAAGTTTTTGATGGGGTTATTGAAAGCTAGCAAAGTGCGGATTGTATTTTTCAGATGCTGATATTCATATACTGGAGGATCCCAAGGTATAATCACCACTGATCCAGGCATTGACCATTTCCAACAACTGTTGGGGCTTGTCACGGGGAGCTAAATGGCCGGCATCATACACCCTTAAGAACGTAAATCCTTGGTGGTTCTTGATCTCTCCTGCAACCTTTCCATTCACATACCACGGCTGCAAAATTTTTTGTGCATATTCCTCATGTGATGAATATTGCAACTTGTTGGTCCATTCATGGTTGCCGTACCAATTACACCTGTAGTCTTTATCACCAGCATATATCAACACCGGGACTCCATTATCTAAGAGCTCGGCCACGTATTGTTGATGAGGGAACGCTTTATCTCCATTTAGTTGAAAACCCAACCCTACATCATCGTTGCAGCCACTGAAGTTGCCAACTTTCGGCGATGCCCCAAATGATTTTCTTACATAGTCAAGGTCCATATACGTGTCGACGTATGCGGTCTCCTTGTAGCAGAGCCCTGTGGGATCTTCACAATCAATCCTAATATCATACAAGTTCTTGTTGGTTTTCTTGACCCCCTCGAACAACTTGGAATCACAATAATCGAACGCCGGAACACAGGTAAGAAAATGCGGTGACTGGTAGCAAATTTCAAGCAATTGGGTACATTTGGGGATATACTCCTCCTCCATCAACTGACAGTCTTCGTCAGTGATGAACTGAGGGTATCCGGCCCCTCCACAAGCCATTGGCTTGAAAGACGCATATTGAACTATGGCATCGGTGAACCCATTGCCAATGAGCACCGATTTCAAATGGAACGATTTTTCAGGCTGGTTAATGATATCACGGGCAAATCGAGGGATATAATGGCCACCATAAGATTCACCAGCTATATGGAAATCGTTCTTTTGGAAGTGCTTGAATTTGGTGAAGAACAATTCCAAAAAGGAAAACACATCGGGCGACGAAGCGGCGGTGGTATTGGGGACATTTCCGGGGTTGTCGGTATAAGAGAGGCCCACATTGACGGGCTGGTCCAAAAAGATCACCGAAGCATTGGAATTCCACGAGTACGGATTGAACTCGGGCATTATGGAGGCATTGATGAACGAGGGCCCCAACTCCAAAAAAAGTCCCGTAGTGGACGAACATCCCGGGCCACCATTCAACCAGAGGATGACGGGATCATCGGCGGGGTTGTTTCTGGATTCAAAGAAACTGAAGAAGAGATGGTTCTCGTCCGTGGTGTCCAAGTACCCACTGTACTGCTTGACGGAATCTAAACCGAGGTCGCTGGGGTCGTGGGGCTTTACTCTTAATTTTTGGTTGAAATTTGCCAGAGTCACTGTTTCAAAGTCTTGCTCTTCGGAATCGGAGAAGCTATGGGCTGGTATACGGTGGTTGTGCTTGTGTGGAACCTGATCTTCTAGAAGCTTTTCTGCAACCGAAGATCCATGACTTTGCATGAGCATGTTCCATGCATCCACTACTGTAGGATGATGAGATTCACCAATATCGCCCAAAACATGTCTTGCCCGGTCAAGAAACAGGTCTACGGGACTAAACACCTGTTGCAGGGCCATTGCCAACGAAAAGTACCCCAAGAGAGAAACCTTCATGATGGTGGATTCAATTTTCTTGTGGTTATCAGTTTTGTTTGTCTTGAGCTTACTTATATAATTTCGCGAGCCATATATTGTGCGGAGGCAGATAACGGCCTGTCAAACTGCGGAACGGGACAGAAATTGTGGGGAACCACTCAGTAACCACGATTTCAACCACCATCTATCAAATGATTGTGATAGGTGGTGGTCAGGGTTCTACAGGGAGAATACGACAACTATACCAATTTCAATTGGTTAAAAAAATGGGAGAGTTACGACATTGTGGATTTCCATGCTTAGGGGGGCCCACCCCAACGTGGCTGAAATTTTCATTAGGCACTTTAGCTATACACTGGTGAATCCATAACTAAAAAAAAAAACGTACAATTGGGTCCAATGGGTATCGTAAAGAAGGAAGACCTACTGGGGATCATAAAACTACCATCAAAGTTAGTTGAACAGGTAATTTTTGGACTCTTCTGCCATGATGTTCTTATGATCCGCAGGGTTGGCTGCACTCTCGTAAATGGTAATGATGGGGTCCTTGGACAACTCGGTGAACTCGCCCCTTAACTCGACGTAGGCCAAGTGGCTCTCGCCCTCCTCGTCGCCCTCACCGTCGTCACCGTAAATATCCTTGATGAAAATCGTCAATTGCTGGACCCCAGTGAATGCATGACGGGGCAAGAAATGCTCTACAAAATCGCCTTCATCTTCAATGCTATGTGGAATCTCTTCGTCATCATACATGGCCCCAACCCGAGGATGGTTCAATTCGAGCGTTGCCTTTTTGCTTTCGACATTGTCGAAATCTATCAGGGTGTCGTTCTTGAACAATTTGATGGTCTTGGGACAATGGTCTTCCCCATTGGTACGGAGAATAAGCGAGAAGAGCTTGACCGATGAGTTGATGAACGGAATATTGAGGATGAGCTGTGAGTCGCTATCCGACTTGATGATTGGTTCGAGCAGGTACTTGTTCTCGGGCTTGCGGAACACCTTACTTATTTCATCGGGTGGGTTGGAGGCATTCAATGCTGTAACGTGGGGTAGATCGATCTTGGCAAGTAGTGACTGCGCATTCAATGTTGGAATGGGCGCAACGTGCGAATGGTCGTGTCCGTCGTCACCATGGCCGTGGCTATGGCTATGTTGATGTTCGTGTTCGCAAGACATGGTAGTTGGTGATCTGGGGATAGATGATGGGGTTATAGGTGGGACGTGCGCGAACCGAAACATCGTAATGGGTGCAAATTGGCCACTGCTACCGTAGCATGGGTTGCTATAGATGGGGTGATGAGTTGCGACGACGGTATTTATTATAGAATCTATTGAAGGGGTTTATTTGTTTGATGTGATTGTAAACTTAGCCATGGTTCTAAGCGATGCGGATATGGACACCAGCGAAGGTGAGTTATGGTTGCAAGTTAATATATTTGCAATATTTGCAACAATTAAAAAACAACGGTGGTATAGAGACACACCACCATCACAGCAAAGCCCCAAAGAACCAAGCCCAAAGAAAGGTTTCTGAACACGGTCTCCAACACCGAGGGATCATCCAGTTCCGAACCAATCAACTTGTATCCAAACAACCCCGGTAAGATAAAAGAAATGGCGGTGGAGCCGGTGGCACCTACCAACGCAAGTACAAACGCAAACGAGGTGATTGAAATAGCAAGGATGTAGGCAATAGCCAAGAGCACCAGGGTGACAATCACAAAAGTTTTGTGAGGGAAAGGAACCACAAGACTATTGTGCTTTGCAGTCTGTTGTTCCTGGGAGTCGCCAAGCAAGGCGGTGGACTCTGTGGACTCCGAAGACTCGGAAAACGTGGAAACGGTTTGTTCCTTTCTTGTGTTGAGGATATTGACCAGGAACCAGTAAATGATATTGTTGACGGAGATTCTTGCCGGGTGGAACATCAAGGGGAACGAGAAAATCACCATAAACACTATACAGAAACGACCTAAGGTGGTGGTGAAGGCCCCAGGGTACAGCAAAATGACGTTTCCTGAGATCAAGTCACCGAAAGTAAGGTAGCCACAGATCCCCACCACAAGGAACAAAGTGGAGGAGACCACCACAGCGAAATTGATCACTTTGATCAAATTGGAAAGGGATTTGTCGTGGGCCTCATTGACAATGGAAAACATATTTTGGTGTCCAGTGTATGCAAATACGATGATTGAAAAAGTGGAAAAAACACCAGAAGCGGATTCGGGGAAGTAGGAGATGGGGCCCCTAAGATCTTCTGGAACATCGCCTACAAAGTAGTGAATAACCACCAAAAGAGTCATGTAGGCAATGGCCACCAAGCCCAAGATGGAGGTGTATTTGAGAGAGTCCAAGTTCTTCAAGAAAGAAAGCGGAACACAGATCAATGCCGAAGCCAACACCCAGAAAGTCCGGTAGTGTTCGGGAGCCAACCATGGAATATTGGTGACGATGGTGGGCATAAGTTCCCCTACCAATACCAAGTAAGATAACGCGGAGCCAAAGCATTGGATGGCAATGGCAAAATCAAACACCACCGACAACGAAGGGTAGGTGATGGAGCACAAGTTGAAGAAGGTGGCATTTCCCTGGGGAACATAGCGAGACACGTATGCCTGGAGAAAGAGACCGTAGCCCGAGGTGGATGCCGCCAACACCACGATCAAAATGCCAAAGGCAAGCCCGTCGGTGGAAAACGCCAACGGGATGGAGAGGAGCCCGGCGCCGACGATGGTCTTGCTCAAGCTGATGGACGACGACGCCGTGGTGGCACCGTTGGTAAGCGTAGGCATGGATAAGTGAACACTGGGCTCGTTAAAACTGGAACCAGCCGTTAGAAATAGGTGGTGGAGACGCCAGGTGCCAGGGGCGCTGCACGTGATCGTGGCCGTGGCCGTGGCGGTACCGCAACCGCAACTGTGGGTATGGTAGTGGCAGCCACTGCGAGCTATAAGGGAGCCAGTAGCGGCGATTTGTGGGGTGGAACGGCGCCAGTTTACTGATATAGTGCGATATAGTGCAGTGTAGAGGGGTTGGGGGTGGACAAAAGAGGTTATTTTGGCGGCGGCCAGTTTAGGCGTTTGCTGGCGTTTGCTGGCGTTTGCTGGCGTTTGCTAGTGTTTGCAACCGTGAGATTGATGGTGTCTATTTCTATAATTAGTCGAGGTAATATTTTTGTGAGCCTGTCGCCGAAATGCACCATGCGAGCTAAAAGCTTGGTAACAGCCCCGGAAACTTGAGGCAACGAATAGAGCATCCGTGGTGCCGGCAACATTGGGAACACTACCATTGTGGCCAAGGACTACTTACCCAGCCACAAGGAGAGCCCGGTAGCTCCGTTCCCCACCCCCCCACCTTGGGAGTCTGTACCCTAATAGTCCCTCGTCCAACATCTCTTCCGCCAATCACAGGCTCCTCATCAAATCTTAACCGTCAGATTTAGACCCCACTACTAAATAAGCCTACGGGCTCAGGGTTCAAATAGCCATTTTGGGTTATATGGCTCTAGCACTGCAGATAACCCCCCCTCCCCCATCAACAATGCCTTTACTTCATCCCTTGGAGCCTCCAATGTAATACCCGTCTAGACTAACACGAGCCTCTCCGCCACCCCCTCCGTCACCCCCTCCGTCGCCCCCTCCCCCTCCCACCTACCTACCCACCATAGTCGTAGCCATGCCTTACTCATCACTTGTTGCCCCAGAAAAAGACCCCAGTAAAAAATCCCCTATGCTCCACCTTCCCGATGGCCGCGATTACGTAAGCAGCCCTACGTTTGCTGTCGCACCAGATCGTCAACCTCTCCATACAGTAGGGTCATTTGTTATTGGCATTTTTTCATTACCATCTTCTTTGCTATCTAACCAATTGGATCTATATCTTGTCCAAAACCTAGGGAATCTTAGTAATATTAGCGCCCGCACGTGACCCGCTGTTCTTTCCTCTTCTCCTGCCGTTTTCCGAACTTGCCCCCCCCCGTTTCCCGTATCATCGCCATCTTATAGTGCTTTTAAACTACTACCCGCCCTACCCCCTGTCGTCGCCATAATGTCCTCCGAAGGCGAATTCACAAGAACCCAGATCTTTGGGACTGTTTTTGAAGTCACCACCAGGTACACCGAGCTCAACCCCGTTGGAATGGGTGCGTTTGGCTTGGTGTGTTCTGCTGTTGACAAGCTCACGGGCCAGAACGTGGCGGTCAAGAAAGTCATGAAGCCATTTCTGACCCCGGTCTTGGCCAAAAGAACCTATAGAGAACTCAAGCTTTTGAAACATTTAAGACACGAGAACTTGATCACCTTGGATGACATCTTTTTGTCTCCTTTGGAAGATATATACTTTGTTAATGAATTACAAGGTACCGACCTTCACAGACTTTTAACCTCCAGACCTTTGGAAAAACAATTCATTCAATACTTCACTTACCAGATGTTAAGAGGTTTGAAATATATCCACTCAGCTGGTGTCATCCATCGTGATTTGAAACCTTCCAATATTTTAATCAACGAAAATTGTGATTTGAAAATCTGTGACTTTGGTTTGGCAAGAATAAGAGACCCTCAAATGACCGGTTATGTCTCTACAAGATATTATAGAGCCCCAGAAATCATGTTGACTTGGCAAAAATACGACACAGAGGTCGATTTATGGTCTGTCGGATGTATTTTGGCCGAAATCATCGAAGGAAAACCTTTGTTCCCCGGTAGAGATCATGTTCATCAATTCTCCATCATTACTGAGTTGCTTGGCTCTCCCCCTGAAGATGTCATTGGCACTATTCTTTCCGAAAACACCTTGAGATTCGTACAATCATTACCTCACAGAGAACCAATACCTTTCAGTGAAAGATTTGCTCAATGTACTCATGTGGAACCAGAGGCAATCGACCTTTTGGAGAAAATGTTGATTTTTGACCCGAAGAAGAGAATCACAGCTGTCGAGGCCTTGGAACATCCTTATATGGAACCTTTCCATGACCCAACAGATGAACCCGATTGTGAAACCAAGTTTGATTGGAGTTTCAATGACGCAGACTTGCCTGTGGATACTTGGAGAGTAATGATGTATAGTGAGATTTTGGATTTCCATCAAATTGTCGGTGTCAACGGATCTACTGATCAATCGATTTCTCAGGAAGAACAAATGTTAAACATTCAACAGGAAGGAATACAAGCCCCTATAGATAATTCGGCTGCTGCATATCAACAAAAGGTTGAATGATCCAGCATGGAGGGGCTAGACACTCGCCATATTCACTGTGCTTGCAGTGATGGGCCGACTATCTTACAGTTTAGATAGACATAGTCGATTCAGCAGACTTATCACATGTACAGTATATTATTGTGTACTGTATTAGAAGAAAAATATAGGTTTGTCGTTACTAATGGTGTCAACAGTAGAACTACTGGAAATATTATGATACAAGGCCCCACCATTAATCCAGTGTACTATTGGGGGCCCATCTCGAGACAACCATGAGGATTTTATAAATAAATAAAAAAATACAATGAATTTCATACTTTTAATTTTGGTTTTACCTCATTGATTGATTGAGTTTATGGGAAAGGATTGCAATGATGATTGATCGATTAAGAATCATTATGTCGGAGCCTTAACAACCTGTGGCTTGCCTATACAACTATTGTGAAAAAAGTATAGTGAAAGTTCAATAATTGGCAAAAATATTAGAAATATAATATTGGGGATTTTAAATTTGAATAGTATAGAATTAGAGACTAGAAACTTTGTAGCAAAAAAAAAAAAAATCAATGAATGGATATCAATGAAGAAGTAGAAATAAAATGAACATTGGATTTATTATACCAATAATGGTTGATCGAATTCGAATAGATTATATCTAATATTATTGTCTAACAATGTAAAATTTTCGAGAGTATAAAGAGATTCTGGTGAGGCTAAAAGTAACTTTACTAGCGCAAAATGATTATATTATTACTGTAACTGCTAGATCAATAGAACTAATAAAGAACTTGAAGTATCTGAAGAAAGAAACTGATTATGATATCACATATACCGTAAAGAATGAAAATATAGTAGTAGGATGAGCAATATTACGTAAAAAATGTACCTATTGGATGAATAAAGGCACAAATATGGCAAGTAACCGTAGTTTAGTATGTAGGCTAAGGGTAATAGTGCTGGACGAGTAATTTTGCGGTTGATTGATCTAAATACGAATTATAGCCGTAAATATAATTTAATTATTGGATGAAAAGAACCGCCAGAATCTTGAATATTACACCAATATCATTGTTATAATTATTGGATGAAAAGAACCGCCAGAATCTTGAATATTACATAGGCAATATCATTATTGGATAATCAAATTGAGCCGATAAATTAAGCATGAATGTTAACCGGTGTTTTCAGAAATCCATTGGAATTTTCATTGTATTGGATAAAATATGTAGTATTACATGGGCAATATTATTATTGGATGAAAAGCATTGGACAAATAAATGAAGTATATTCGTTAACCGTTCTTCCTAGAACTCCCTTGAATTTTCAATCAGTTCTGCTCTTCAAATATCTCGTCCAGACATATCATCCTTACCATAGTACTGTACTGTATTTGTTTGCCGCAAAAATTCTAGGTATTTAAGAATATTGCAGCCACGAGAAGTTAACCAGCTCCTCCCACTGCACAGTTTGGACCTGACAGTTTCATGAATTTCCCAAGACTCTTTCCTTCTATCCATTACGAGCACTGGTTAGTCTCTTACGGGCCCGCCTCCATCTCTAGTGGTGACCACCTGGTGATTTTGCAGCCTGATCCAGGCTGGTCATCCTGCACAGTATCGAAATTTCTAGAACCGCCTAGAAGGTTACCCCAAGCTTGTCACCAATATATAATCAGGCCAATTGCCAGAGTTTCAGTAACCAAAGGCCAATGTTACGGAGAATCCCAAACAGAAACTTAATCACAAACATCGGGGCCCGAGCCTCTTTCGGCACGTCTGCCATCAGTGCAGCCACCATCAGTGCTACCAGGCCCAACCGTTTGCCCCATGAGCAAATCAACCAATCATGTAAATCGAGCAGACTTCAAGCACCAAACCAGTTAAGGCCAGGGTTTGGCGGGGCGTTGACCGTTTCCAGAAGCTTTCATTCGAGCGTGCCCCGGAAACTACAGATGCTGATGAATAAGGATAACGACAACCGTCCTGCATTGGAGAAGTATGGAACCAACTTGACCGATTTGGCTAAGGATGGCAAATTGGATCCCGTAATCGGACGGGATGAAGAAATTCGTAGAACCATCCAGATCTTGTCGCGGAGAACCAAGAACAACCCGGTGTTGATCGGTAATGCCGGTACTGGTAAGACAGCAATTATGGAAGGATTAGCTCAAAGAATATTACGGGGAGAAGTTCCTGACTCCATGAAGGAAAAGCAAATCATCACCTTGGATTTGGCCGGTTTGATATCGGGAGCCAAGTATAGGGGAGATTTTGAAGGCAAATTGAAGGAGATCTTGAAGGAAGTCGAGGAGAAAGAAGGCAAAATTATATTGTTCATTGATGAATTGCATATTTTGATGGGTCTTGGAAAGGCCGAAGGGTCCATCGATGCCTCAAATATGTTGAAACCTGCCCTTGCCAGAGGAAAATTGTCTCTTTGTGGTGCTACTACAATCGAAGAATACCGTAAATACGTGGAAAAAGATGCTGCTTTAGCTAGAAGATTTTCTCCTGTTCAAGTCAATGAACCTACTGTTCAGGACACAATTTCAATTTTGCGGGGTCTTAAAGAAAGATATGAAGTTCATCATGGTGTACGTATAACAGATGGTGCGTTGGTAACAGCTGCTCTTTATTCTAACCGTTATATCACCGATCGTCATTTGCCCGATAAAGCAATTGACTTGGTGGATGAAGCATGTTCTACCTTAAGGTTACAGCACGAGTCCAAGCCTGACGCCATTACACAGTTGGAACGTCATATAATGACCATTGAAATCGAATTGGAATCGTTAAGAAAGGAAGAAGACCAACTTTCGGTTGATCGCAGAAACAAACTACAAGATGAATTGAAGTTGATCAAAGAAGAATTGAAAGAATTCCAACAACAATGGGAATCTGAAAGGCAACTGATCGATAATATCAAAAATGCAAAGTTAGAATTGGAACAAGCAAGATTCGATTTGGAGCAATACCAAAGAGAAGGGAGTTATGGAAGAGCGTCAGAGTTACAGTATGCCACGATTCCTGAGCTTGAGTTGAAATTAAAAGAAATGACAGAAAAGGAAACGGTAGCAACCAGTTTGTTACACGATTCAGTGACTTCAGATGATATAGCCAATGTCATTTCAAAAATGACCAATATTCCTGTGAATAATCTTATGAAGAATGAAATTGATAAATTATTAGATATGGAATCTAGCTTGAAGCAGAGAGTGGTGGGTCAAGATGAAGCCATTAAATCTATTGCAGATGCAGTTAGATTGCAGAGAGCTGGCTTGACCAGTGATAAGCGGCCTATCGCTTCTTTTATGTTCTTGGGTCCTACTGGTACTGGTAAGACAGAATTGACCAAATCGCTAGCTGAATTCTTATTTAATGATAAATCCGCAGTTACAAGATTTGATATGTCAGAATTTCAAGAAAAGCATAGTTTATCTAGGTTAATTGGTTCTCCTCCCGGTTATGTTGGTTATGAAGATAGTGGTGAATTAACTGAAGCTATCAGAAGAAAACCATACTCGATTGTTTTATTTGATGAGTTTGAAAAGGCTCATAGTGATATCTCAAAGTTATTACTTCAAGTGCTTGATGAAGGTTCTTTGACTGACTCCCATGGTAAACATATCGATTTCAGAAATACCATAGTGGTAATGACATCCAATATTGGGCAAGAAATTCTTTTGGCCGACAAGGATGCAAGTGACGATGGTCATATTAATGATAATACTAAAAAAGAAATCAAGGAGCTTTTGACCCACTATTATCCACCTGAATTCCTTAACCGTCTTGACGAAGTACTCATTTTCAATAGATTATCCAAGACCTCATTAAAGAGTATTTTGGATATTCGTCTAAGAGAAATCTCTGATAGATTGTCTGACAAAAGAATCACTTTGGAATTAACTGAAGAAGCCAAGAATTTATTGTGTGACATGGGTTATGATCCAATCTATGGTGCTAGACCCTTGAACAGAGTCTTACAAAAGAAGATTTTGAACCCATTGGCTAAGTTATTAATCAAAGGTGAAATTAAAGAAACTGAAACTGTCCAGGTTATCGCTGAAAAAGAGCGTATCAGAGTAATTCCCAACCATCCAGCCAATCGCAACTCCCAAAACCAAACATTGGAAGAAGAGTTGGATTAACATTATCAAAATAACATTTTAAGCTGAAAGGGTCTTCTGATTACATGTAAATAGTTAAATTTGAATAATTTTCGAGGTTTATTGGTATAAATGAAAATACACAAAGTAATAACAAAATCAACAACTTGTATTTTAGTCTATAAAATGACTACAAAACTCTACCGACAGTAGCTCCGTCGGCGATACGTTTTTCGCTTTCATCAACTTTTCTCAAAGAAGCACCACCAGTAATTTGACCAAGCAAGGCTCCAATGTTAGGAGCACCACCTGTTGGGGCAGGAGCGGCTGCGGGTGGAGGTGGTGGTGGTGGTGGAATCCCAGGTGCATTTTGACTTGGGAAAGATGGTGGGGGTGGTGGTGGGGGTGGTGGAATGCCGGGAGCATCTTGATTTGGAAAAGGTGGTGGTGGTGGTGGTGGTGGTGGAGGAGGTGGAGGTCCAGATGTAGGCTCACTAAAAGTAGGTTCAACAGCAGGTGGCGGAGGTGGAGGTGGTGGAGGTGGAGCCAACGATGGAGGAGCCTCTGATGGAACTGGAGGTGCTACATCTGGAACTGGAGGAGAAAACTCTGGAACTGGGGGAGCATTCTCAAGAATGGGTGGTGGGATTTCGATTGGTTGATGAGATGAAGCAGCAATCCCATTTGATTCACCAGGTGGAGGTGTGTTTGCTGACTTGAAAGAATCAGCATCACTAGACACATCTGCAGGTGATGCAGGTGATGCAGCCAATGGCACCGAGGTATCAGGTTTTGGACTTTCCTTTTTTTCACCAATATCCGATGACACCAGTGGTGGCTGTGGCATACCACCAAATAAAAGACTGGCTAATTGAGCTGCACCGGCTCTATTTGGAATATCTTCATCATCACTTGAATTGTTCTCATCAGCATCACTCCAATCGTTATCATCGGCCAATCCTCTTTGAGAAGCTCTTTGAGCTGCGGCTTTCTTGGGATCTATCCCTGTCTCTTGTTGTTGAGGCTTGAAGAAAGGGTTTGAGTTGGCACGAGTGACTGAAGCACTAGAATTTTGTTGCTGACCCATTCTAGCAAAAGGATTACTATCATGAGTAGCGGTAGCTTGAGGAGTCGTAGCTTGATAAGTCGTAGCTTGAGGGACTGCACTCTGAGAAGCAGGCCCTTGAGGCGTTGGAGCCAGAGGTGTTGAGGCTTGAGAAGAAGGCTCTAATTTTGGCCCGGTAGGAGTTTCCTTGGCTAATTGAGTATTGGAACCATTTTTGTTTGGTCCATAAGTTGGTACAGAAACAACCGGTTCTTCATCATCGGATTCTTCAGTTTCTCTCTTTTTCATATCTTCCATTTCTCTCTTAATTCTGGCTAATCTGTCCTCCTTTTGTTGCTGTTTCTTCAACTTACGCTCTCTTTCCCGAGCCTCCATTTCCTGCTTTTGCTTCATTAATGCGGCATATTCTGGATCATCCTCATCATCAGAAGACTCTTCTGCTGGTGGGTGAGCAGGTGCGGGCGTTTGTTGAAAGACTGGTTCAGGTTGCCTTGGTTGTGGCTTCAAAGGTTGTGGCTTCAAAGGTTCCGAGGTCTGGACCGGTTCTACAGCCTTAACAGGGGCTGGTGCAGTCTCGGGCTTCGAAGTCTGATTTTCTGGGGTTTGAGCTGCTGCTGGAGTTGCCTCAGAGCCAGTTCTAGATCTTGAAATACCCAACTTAGCTAATCTTTCGTTCATCCTCTTTTGAGCTTGAGCTTTGATATAAGCACTTCTTTCTTCAGGAGTTCTGTATTTATCGACTGATGAATCGCTCTTAGTGCTTGTTTGAGAAGAATTGTTAGCGATAGGAACAGCAGGAGGACGTTGCATTGAGCTTGGTTCGGCTGGAGCAGCTCTTGTAGCCTCAAAAGTCTTCAAATGTTGAATGAATTTGGCAACTTCTTCAGAAATGCCATTACCCTTTTCCCATTTATCATCGCCAGCTGCTTCTCTGGTGGTAGATTGTAAGTTTACCACAACACCATCCTCCAATTCCTTGATACTAGATTCAATATCATTAACAGTTTGAGATTGGATTTGGTTTTCCTGGTTGGCTTTTTCAATTTGTTGCTTCAATTTGAAATCCAAATCGGAATTGGTTCCTGAACTTGAAGCACGCCCAGTTAAAGCAGCCATACGCTCCTTCAATTTTTGCTTGGACTCGTACTTTCTTCTATCAGTATCAGTAATTTGACCATTTGGTCCAGTTCCCACAATTTCAGAATCAGCAGCATCTGGTTTCCAGTTGGGATTTTGTTTTAATAAATCTAACTTGAATAAATCAATCTTTGCCTTTGCGATGCTTTGATTAACCGAATGAATATTGGAAATCAAAGATGGCACTCTATCGCGAGTGAGATGATTAAACTTGTCAAGTAATTGTTTTCTGTCATCAAAAGCACCATTTGTATAACCGGCTTGGTTCAACTTTTTCTGGACTTCTTGGATTTTATATTTCAAATCTTGAATATCTTCATTGAATCTCATGTCTGCTTTTTTCTTGGAAAGAGCCGAGTCTTGATCTTCGGCGTCCAGAGCATCTAATAAAATTTGTTTTTGACGAATTAATCTCCTTAATTCATCAACACTTAAATCTGGATCTGCCGATGAAATAATACGATTATTATTAGTGTTTGAAGATTCCGAAGCTTCGCTCTTTTTTCTGTGACGGGCTCCGGAAACATAACCAACATTTTCATCATCGTTTTTAAATCTTTTGCCATCTTCTTTTGTTTGGTTACTGTTGGAATTCTTGTTGTTCTTACCAGCTCTGAGAGAATTCTTCAAAGAATCCATAGAATCCTGTAAATACTTATTCGAAGGAGGAACCAATTCTGGAGGCAATCTAAGAGGAAGTTCCAATCCATTCAATCTTCTATAAACAAGATGCATGGCGACGGCGAATTCATCTTTATTTAATTTCCCCCTGTCACTGGTATCAGCCAAGGTCCAAATTGATTCTAAATCGGTTCTACTCAAGCCAGATTTACCAAAGATTCCCAATGCCACATCACCATCAACATAACCTCTTCTAGAAGAATCCCAAGCCGCAAAAATACCATCATAAATTTGCTTTTCTTGCTTGGTAATGGCCCATGTGACATTTTCCTTTTGAGCTCCACCCATTACATTTTGCAAATTGTTAGTTGGAAGTTGAGCATTGGGTAAAAAGTGCTGTTGCATGGCATTCATACCAGGTATTCCGCCGGTTGGAGTAGAAACAAACCCCCATTGTCCGGGCTTACCAGTTGGTTGAGATTGCAATAACCCAGTTTGTTGGGGTTGGAACCCAGTAGCCTGTGGTTGGAACCCACCAGTTGGTTGAGCTTGGAAGGTGGTGGTTTGAGGCTGAATTCCTGTGGTTTGAGTTTGCAAAGGGCCAGTTCTTTGGTTGGTCAATTGAGGTTGATAACCAGTTCCTTGCGATTGTAAAGGTTGATAACCAGTTCCTTGAGCCTGTAATGGTTGGTATCCAGTTCCTTGAGCCTGTAATGGCTGATTTTGGAGTTGGAAGCCGGTGGATTGCGGTTGCAAGGGGCCAGTTTTCTGGGCCGGAATTAAGCCGGCAGTTTGTTGAGGTTGTAAAGGAATCAACGAGCCTCCGCCAGTACGCTGTTGCAGCAAGGGAAGTGCCGGGACCGGTCCAGTACGTTGTTGTTGCAAGGGAAACGAGGAAGGGCCACCAAAACCCGTTGGTTGAGCTTGAAAAGAAGTAGGGGGAGGCGCATAGTAACCAGTTCCCTGAGGTTTCAACCAATCATCCTCGGTATTTTTAGGAGCAAAAGGAGTGTTTGCCAAGATTTTGGCAGGGTCTTCAGGAACAGAAAAGTTGATGGCATCGACAAAACTTTTGACTTCGTTCTGCCATCTCTGAGGAAGGATTCCTGGAAGAGATTCACCCCGTTTGGCCATGCTGCACAAGTGCAAACTCAAAGCAAACTCGGGAAACAACAACGAGCCCGACTTGTTGGTGTCGGACAACGACCAAATCTCGGCCAAAGTCACCGGGGCCAAGCCTGATCTCAATAAAATGTTACTGGCAGAATCACCTCCAATGGTCAGATCACCCTTGGGAACAGCTGTCCGAAACAAATGCTCGTACTTCTTCTGGTCCTCGGCCGAGATAAACGATAATCTGATGGCTGGGATCTTAAGTTCGCTGTTTTCAACCACCGTGGGGGCCGATCCCAACTGGCCAAACCCAGTGGGTTGCGTTTGGATGTATCCCGTGGCCTGAGGCAACAATTGGGGCGCCTGACCAAACCCAGTGGCCGCCGTCTGCTGCTGCTGGGGCTGCTGCTGCTGGGGCTGGAACGATTGATTCGAGTAGAATCCTGTTTGCTGGGGTTGTTGGGGTTGTTGGGGCTGATAGAACCCGGTGGCCTGGCCTTGAAGCTGGGGCTGCTGAAAAAAGGCCTGTTGCGGCTGGCCAAATTGCTGGGGCTGCTGGTTCTGGAAACCCGTGCCATATGCCGTCTGCTGGGGATTGAACCCTCCCTGCGGCGGCTGTTGCTGTTGCTGGTATTGGTTGTACATGGTGACGCTGAAATATGGTGAAGGTGGAGTTAAGTAGGGGCGAGGGCCAACCTGCAAACGTAACCTGTAACTGGTGACCGGTCACGTGGCTGCGCCCCATTCTTTTGCACCCAATTCTCAGTTGCAAATCATACTGGTAGCACCAGTGGATAAACGGAACCTGGAATTGGGGAGAAACAGATATGGAATCGAACATCTTTGGTTAGTGGGTGAAATATTTCTAGCAAGTTTTTCTTTTTGTTTTTTTTTTTTGTTTTTTTTAATTACTTTTTCTTTTCGTTTGGTTCTACTTTCTATTCTACTTTGTATCTAAGTATCTTATGTACTATCTGGCAAGCATTCGTCCCAGAAGGCCACTTCCAACCGGGTGACATCGCCAAACACCTTGATCATGTGTTGCAATTTTTCATGGGTCAAATTGGTGTGATTGAAAAGATCCTGTAATGCTTGGTCCCCTTCCTTGTAGGCTTGGTCATACCAATCTGAACTGTAATCATCGAGCCATGACTGGTATATTTCTGACACTTCTGTGCCTTGTGACTGGCCCAACAGACCCTTTTTCCTGATATCTTGGCCGTATGCTCCGGCCTCGAAGTATCCGAATAAGCATGGTGCAAGAGCCACCTTGATTCCGAAATAATCTTGCTCCCTACCTGCTTTAAGCAAATATTGACAATATTCAATACACGCAGGCCCTGGCTTGAGCTCGGAATCTATATTGATGTCTCTATCGTAGTCAATGTCATACTTTCTGCTGAGCTTTTCCTTGTGTCTTTCGATTTCTTTCACAATATTTCCAATCACTGCTGCTTCGGAGTGTGTCTGGAGATATGTGGGAGCCACCGAAGCTGCCAACCCATGAATTTGGGCATAATTGATGAGGTAATAATAATCTTGTTTCAAGAAGTAAAGAAAGTTCCGGAATGGTAGCTTGTTTTCGGCTACAAGCTTGACAAATGGGTGCTGGGTGTACCTTTGCCAATCTTTCTTGACACTAGGATGGTTTTTCAAGTATTCCAAAGCGTTTTGACCCTTGGGGAACGCAGTTGTCTTCACTTCGATAATAGAGTCTAGTTGTAGTTGTGGTTTTACTATATGGTTGAGAGGCCCGTTTCCAAATCCTAGTTTGCGGCCCATGCTAGTCATTGCACGGTGAACATAGTCGACAGAGAGAGCAATTGCGTGGTCCAAAGAGATGTTCTTGGCCAAATTTGCAGCAATGGAAGAAGCCAACGTACATCCCGTGCCATGAGTGTCTTCGGTACTTATAAATTCAGACTCAAAAATGGTTGTGGAATCCGAGATTGACTGATAGAGAACATCGAGCACAATGGTGGATGCGCCAGGGGTTACCTCTGGGGTGTCCAATTTCCCATTCCATGGAAGGTGGCCCCCCTTGACCAAGATATTCTCACATCCAATACTTTGCTGGACTGCCTTGACAAATGACACCAAATTGGCTCTGGTGGTGATTTCAGAGGCGTACTTTTTACCCGTGGCAATTTCGTATAAGGCCTGGGCCTCCATCAAGTTGGGGGTCACAAGATATGCTTTTGCAATCAAATTATCTATAGAATATTGCAATCCATTATCATCAAAAAGCTTCGATCCAGAAGTACTGATCATCACCGGGTCAATAACCATACGAACACCGTATTTTTCTAGGTCCTTGGTGTACCCGGCCAATACCTTGATTGCTTCCTCGGTCAACATTCCCGTCTTGATCACCTTCAAAGGTGCTTCTTCCGGTGGATATCCAAAGAGAAAGTCATCGAAATTCATCTGCAAAATCAGAGCAACCAAGCTCTCGGAAGTCTTTTCAAATGTCTTGACTTTCTGGGTGTTCTGGGCTGTCAATGCTGCTATACATGTCAATCCATATACATTATGGGCGGTGAAAGTCTTGAGATCAGCCTCAATTCCTGCTCCACCCGAGCTATCTGAGCCGGCAATGGTTAAAACTGCAGGTAACGCCGAGGGAGATGAGTCTGGCGAGGTGATTCTAACTGTAGAAAGAGTCATTGAGGTAGTTGGTCGATTCCATCTACTCCGTAATCATGATGGTTTTTTTATGGTAAATAACTTTATGCTGGCGGCAACCTAAACGCATAAATCATGCAGATAAAAGGCGATCTGTGGAGAAAAGCAACTGTCCTAATCGCCACGTGATGCAATGGGTGCAAAAAAAGGGTCCCTGTCAAAGATATTTACACATATAATCACCTACCTTTTCGATGTAATCCCTTGGCCGTTGCAGTGCCTCGTTAATAATTGTTTATTTTTTTTTGTTTCTATCATGGGAGTTTTTCTATATGAATTTATATATTGTATAGTACTGAAATAGCAAACCATCTGGTAAAAAAAAATAAAAAAAAAAGACTTTGGTTGATTATTGGTTCTTGACTAACTTACTAGCCATCTTGGTGTAATAGTCAATCAATTCGAGCTCACTGTGCAAGGTTTCTTCTCTATAGCCCATTCTGATCGTTGGAACGTTGCTCTTTTCAACATCGTTCCCAGCAACTCCTCCCAACATATACTTTTTACCTAACCAATGCTTCTTGATGCTAGCTTCATATCCCGATTGTCTACAAGAATTATAAGCCAATTCACACATGTCCACACCAGACAATTTGTAGATTTGTGCAGCAACAGAATACTCCTCAATCAATGGTTCTTTGGTGTAGGAAAATTGTAATGGATCATCAGTGGAGAGAGAAACATTCAACCCCTTTTGGAAGAAATTGTGGAATGGATTCTTATCATAGGTCAAGAACAACGCGTTGTTGGATAAAGGAGACATCGCAAGACCAATTTGATCCAAGTAGTACAAGTATTGCATAAATGGTACCTTTCTCAATAAAATACCATGTGAAATAGAATGGGAAGTCAAGAACGCACTGATCAAGTGCTCGGGGTCTCCGGCTTCACCACAATGAGGTCTAAGAACCAAAGTGTTGAACCCCAACTTTTGTCTGAGCTTGTTCAAAGGAACCAAATTAGCATAAATGTAGTATAACCAGTAAGAGTAAGGAGGATTGGATTCGTATTCCCATTCATGAGCTGGTGGGAACTTTTTGGATTGGAATGATTTTTCACTTTTTGATTCGTCATCAACTGAATCAAACCCAACCACTCTTTGAAGGAAAATATGCAATTTAGGGTGGGACTTTGGATTGACGGAAACTTCGTACAATGGCTCGAAAAGATTCTTCAAAATATCTCCAAAAGTTCTGACATTACCATTTTTCTTGTATAAATCATACAATCTGGGGACTTGAATTAACCATCTGACATTATGACTGAATAATTTATTGTCTACGATCCATGCGGCCAATTTATCCCATTCATCCACCGATCTCCCGTAAACGGAGATTCTCAATTCACACATTTGATACTTGGAGCTTTCAAGATCTTCAAATACTTGCTTAGTCAATTCGGCCAAGTATCTACCGTTGATAAAATTATCAGTTTTCAAGAAGATCTCTCTCAATCTGGATTCACCAATTGGATTATATTTCAAGTTGAATTTATCGAATCTATGGAAAGTATCCGTATGAGCATGCATATCCAAAGTATCAATAGACAAATCATATGCTGTCAATTTCAAGGATTCAAATACCTGGGCCAAGGTCAAAATTTTGCCATCTCTAAAGATCACTTGCTCGTTAGGAGAGGTTTTCAACTTGTACTTGATAAATCTCAACAAATGCTTCTGGTTCATACAAGCAGAATGATGGATGTGAGTATCGACCTTACGGACATTGTAGAAATCTCTGTGGGGGTTACCCTTGGACTGTTTTGTTTCTTCGAATTCGTTCAACAAGTAGTACAAGTTCCACTTAGCTTCCAAGTATTGTAATCTTTTAAAGGCAAATGATTTTGAAGGGCCATCGGATGAGATCTTGGTGATTTTATTGAGATCGGTGTAGTATTCTCTCAAGCCAGGGACCTGGACAATTGGTTTTTGAGTCGAATTATCGATGATCTGATAAACATGATGGTTGTCTACAATCCACGAATAATCGTCGGTACCATGAGGAATATTGACCTTAGAATAATCAAACTGCTCTTCGATATCGGCATTATCAACGGGGATTTGATTGAACTTGTTCTTCGACTTGTAGGTGGGCTTTGGAGGGGGAGGGTAGATGTTCCAGTCATCTTGATTTTGAGGATTGGCCATCTCATCTCTTTGCAAAGATAAATCCAAGTACTTGTGTCTAAGATCAAGACAAAGCTTGACGTTTTCAAAGAGGTCGATGAGCTCGTGACTTGGATATTCCTCTGGTAACGCGTTGGCACTGGCAGTGGCATTCTGCGTGTGGTTATTGTTGTGGGCAGCATTGGATGGATGAGGATGGTAGTGTAAACCAAGAGGAAGCTTATGACTTGGCAAGTCTATGATGGAGTCACGTCTCCGAATGGGTTTCCCAGGACTATCCTTGGGATCGTGTCCGTGCAATGCTTCGAACGTCTTGACCTTAAGATCATGGTCTTTCATGAACTTGTCTTCGGTAGTTGAAAAATGGGTGGAATTGTAAGATCTGGAAAGATCGTCATCACTGTCCTGGTTGAAGTTGTGGGAGTCGGAATCCCGGTCGGTATCAAAATCGAACACGCTGTTGGTTGCGTTCTCGTGATCTTCGCTTAAACTCATGGTGATTTTGGACATTGTTGGGGAATTTGGTAGTAACTTTTCGGAATTCGGAGCAATCAGTAGGTTATTATGTGTGTCATGTGACTCGATGCTCTCTGTCAGTCTACACTAAGATGGGAACCTACGAAGCTCTGGAATAGGTACCAGTGTTAAACGGGGGTGATTTTCAGCAGTTGAAGGTGGTCTCTTTGCGGTCTTTTGTTGTTGTTGTTTTTTTTTTTTTTTTTTGCTTTTTTGTTTCGTTCTTTAGTCATTATATCTTGTCCTTTTGTCTTGTATTGGATTTATTGTTACCTTATCATTAATTAATCTATTTAATAGTATTCAAGGGTTTTCCCAGGTAATAACAGGTAAGTGTGGCCATTCTAACCCAGTGTTTTATGTTTACGCCATTTACTCTAGGTTGGAGTACCAGTTTTTGGCCCAGGTTTGTCTCGTCCATCCTTATCAATGTCAGGGCTGACAATAGGCTTTGTGTGGCTTTTTGAAATATTTTTTGACTCAAGAGTTGACATTTGCTTCGACTCTCCCAACTCCCACTCCCAAGCCCTGTTTAGGTAAGCACAAACTAGTTTAAAATACAGTCTTTTTTAAATTCATTCAAACCGAGGACCAGAATTGTTTTGTACCCCGAGAACAAATTAATTCATACTGTATTCGTGATAGGGCGGACAAATAATGGAAACCACCAGGAAAATATTACCAGAAAGCTATGAGTGGTTCTGTAGACATGCTGATGCGTATTTTTGCAAGTGTACGGAGCGGGCCCTATTTTATGCTCAAATCACCCAATTAATTTGTCTTCTATAAACATCAATTTTTTGAAGTTATTAGCATGAAAATAGTGGGGGTCCTATTATAAACAATTTCGGTGCTTGGTTTAAAACAATTGGAAAAAGACTGTAATTGGATGCCCTACATTATTGGTTTGGTGGGTGCAAATAAAAAAGGTTTAACTTACTAACACGCAATAGTTAAAATTGTGAATTCAACGAAACCTTTTTCAAAATAAAGGAGTTCTTTGCAAAAAAGAATTGTGAAGCAGCCTCAACTCCTTAACGGAAATAGGAAAGTTGCCGAAGCCAAAAAAGTAAGAATAATTCAAAGGTGTGGCCAGGTATTTTTTTTTCCATTACTACACTACTACATTTAATATTATTTCGTAAAAGGTATATTAATGGTTCACCGGAACTTTAAGTCATAAACTACAATCTAGAATTAAATAAGGAACATGGCAGCAAAGGTAGAAGCTCCCAAAACAGAAGTAAGCAAAGTAGCACGGGACTTTTCGAACACAATGCTACCAGCGGAAGAAGACGAAGAAGAAGAAGAAGAAGATCCTGAACCAGAGGAACCGGATCCGGTTTGTCTAGATCCAGTTCCAGAACGGGACGAGGATGGAATTTCAGTACCGGAGGGAGAAGATTCACCACCAGCACCACCGGTAGAGTTAGAACCAGCAGCACCACCACCAATAGTAGAGTTGGAACCAACAGCACCACCGCCAATAGTAGAGTTGGAACCAGCAGCACCAATGGTATCGTTCAAGCTTCTAACAGCCAAGTTTTGGTAAGAGATCAAGCCATAAGATTCGGCAACTTCTCTGGTAACCAAATCAGTAGCAGTGACGTTACCACTGGCGAATAAGTGACCGATGTTGTTGATAACGGCATGCAAAAGGTTAGGGTCAGCCAATGCACGAGAAAGGGTATGAGTCAATAAGCCAGATTCAACAAGGGAAGTGGTCAAAGGAGCTAAAGTAGACAAGGAAAGTCCAGAGGTGAAGTGACCCAAGTTTCTGAAAACATCTTCAAGAATGATCACCACACCTTCTTCGAATTCAGGGTCTCCGATTAATCTAGTAATGGTATCTTCGATTAAACCCGATTGTTCGACAGCGCTGAACACGGTGGTCAACAAGTCTTCGATGTTGTCTCTCTTTTGAATTGGAGTGACAGCTTCGTATCTTGGAACAAATTCGATTTCTTCTCTCTTGAGAAGATTGGAAATAGCACCTTCAGCGGCTTGAAGAATGCTACCGAAATTGATAGCGCCGGAAGCAATGAAATCTCTAACAACGTCTATCAAGTATGGGAAAAGATCGGGGTCTTCCAAGACGCTGGCAACCACACCGTATGCCAAGCCAGATCTGTCCAAGGCAACAAGAAGAGAAGTGGCATTGACCTTACTGGCGATTTGCAACACTTCAGGTGCATATTCCAAAGCAATGTTTCTGGTGTAATTATGAGTAACAAGGTAAGTAGCAGCTTCTGGGATTAAATGGGTATTTTTTAAGGCCACCAAAAGATCGTCCAAGTATTGGACGTGGTTATCTTCAGTCAACAATCTGTTAGCAAAGCCAGCAACTCCTTCGAAGTTAAGATTGGAAAGAATACTTGGGATTTCTTCTGCCACTCCCGAGATAATAGAAGACACAATTCCTCTTTCAGCAATATCAACGGTATATTCTTCGGATGATGGAGAAGCCACGATTTTTGGGGTGGCAGCTGCGGAAACCACACTTCCAGCAGACAAGACAGTTGTAGCCAACAAGGATAATTTCATTTTAATAATAGCGAGAGACTGAAGATAGAACCAATAAATAAATTCCTCTACAAAAATTAGAAGGGGAGGGGGGGGGGCCGGTGGTTTCTTATATATAGTGATGGATTTGGACACCCATGTGCCTATTGGAAAAAGAACATATTTCTCCTTTCAGTATTGGCTGCATCTATTAAAAACACATTGGCTAAGGTTATAACTGTTTTCGGTATAGAGATGAAAAAATCATCTGGGATCTCATTTACATTTCCTAAATGGGAAATTGCAGCACTTCCCGATTGGGCTGTCCGGTCACGTGATATGATCATAGCGGAATTGGTTAGGCTACCAACACCACAGGAAGTCTGAATCTTAATTCGGTACCATTGTTGTCGAATCGGTAATCAAGTGTTTCAAATCCGGTGTCTGGTTTCGGCATCTGCGACTGTTCGTTTTCGGCATCCGATTTAAAAAGGAGGGAAATTTGTACCTCATTCAGATCAGAGGGTCCCAGTGTTTGTATTTCCGTTTTAGATTCAGCTTGAGCTTGAGCTTGAGCTTGAGTTTGAGTTTGAGTTTGAGTTTGTTCAAACTCTAGTAGATTAAACTTAAATACCATGTAATACTTTAAGCTCATTAGTTGCGATGCTTGGAACTGTTGTGTCAAGTATTTGGGCAAGTGGATCGATCCGTTTATGAGCGAACTGCGACTGGATGCGGATGCCCCCACATCACCAATTGCAGTTGCAAAGGTGTTATTCTTGATTCGAGGGGTACATGTATAAGTGTTAATTATATCATACTCGTCAGTGGACTCAGGCTCCAATCGGTTTGGAGCCTTCGACTCCCCTCCTTTACTATGAAATATCTCATGGGCTTCAACAAAACTAACAAAACCAGTAATTTTTGTATGCACACTATGGTCAGGATTGAGATCTAGAATGTAATTGATATCTTCACCAATATGATAGTAAGGACGGGAAAGACTGATTAAACAGAGCTGGGCATTGTTGACTCTCAATTGATACTGCGTCTTCAAATGTACCGGCAATTGAGGCATAAGCCCTGAAGGAATATCTTCAATTTCTTCTGCAGCATTGACACTTTTTCTTCTTTCATGTGACGACATTTTGGGCATATTATATAAATCCGAATCGATCAAAATGGACAAATCGTCAAGAAATGACGCCCGATCGTCCGTGCCATTGGAATGGTGGTGATTTTTTTCGGGAAGTTGCTGCCATGCTTTATCGACGATAACTCTTTGCAAGTAATCTGCCTGTAGCCATCGATCATGGGTCCCGACTCTTGTGCCCTTGATATCAAAGGGAAAGTAAACTGTGTAGGGATTCATATTTGATCCTTGTTCCTGCAGAAGTCCCACCACAAGCGAATATTTTATGCTGACCCATCCTTGGTCTCTGGTGGCACCTGTCAGTCTAGTGTTGTAAGAAGGTGGAAGATTGGGGTGGGGCAGGAATTTCATGGTGAATGATTTGGTGGACCCTGGAGCGATAGTGACGTCCGAAAACATCAATGCTTGCGAAGTGGTGTAGAATGGTAGTATTGAGTCGGTGATTTCCGATAATGGGATCTTTGTTCCTTCCGGGTCAGACCCTCCGAGATGACTGAATGAATTGGGAGGTCTATGAGAATTGAAAGGATAGAGCAAGTCGTGAAGAAAGTATTTCTTGTCCACGGAGATGGTTTCGTCGGTATCGACCACCAAATCGTTGATTCCACCCAATTTTCCTCCCAAAATTAACGGTTTGTTCTTATTTTCAGTGATGAAAGGCACAAGACCGATTTTGGTTTGTTTGATGATATCTTCCTCGTCTTCCTGGTGGTATTGATGGATATATTCGCTGTTATCCCACAATTGCGGGTTCTTGCCCCCCATTTCGATGGCCCGAGCCCCATTCTCCAACTCAACGTTATAATTCAATACCACGTACCCCAAAAGTTGGATATATCCAAGAAACACTCGTATATCACCAGAACTTCCTTTGGTGCCATTGGACTCCTCGTCCTTGCGGCCACCAAAAATCGACCCCAACCAGCCGCTCGACTTTTCCTCGGGCTCATGCGGATTCACAACCACTGGCTCATCCAGAACGTTGTGGAGTGTAACGGTACATTCGGATTGATGGCTCTTGGAGTATGAAATGGAGATAAAAAGGTGCTGATTCACCTGTTTGCTAAATTGAGACATCAATCGGAGTTAAGATCTGCAAACACGACGGACCCGCTTGCTTGGTGGAAGTATAATGATCCAGAAGGTGTATTCAGTAGTGTTTTGGTTGGGATACTGGTTTTGACCATATAGTGGTAAGGCGGCTGTGTGCAGGAATCTGTCAATCAAGATCTGGTCAAACAATGATTTACAAGAAAGGTGGGTTTGGTTGATACACTCCGCTAAGTACTTGGGTAGCAATTGCTTCTTATTGGAAGTGCTAAATTGGGGAAGTAAATTCTATTTCAATCGTCGAAATAATTTCCGTAAACTAGCATGTATAGAATCACTGGTAAGTAATTTTAAGATTTTGTAAATAATTCATTTTTTTGTAAAATAATTATCAAGCGACCGAAATATTGATTATTATAGGTAAAGTTCTGGATCGTTCAATTTAACAAGAATAAGTTCGTAAATTTAATATAACAGAACATCCATATAAGTGGTTTGTATGATTTGGCATTATAAATCGGAATTGGATAAGATCCTGAAAAAAAAAGTCAAGGTTCGGACTAGCTCTATTCTCCTTTTCTTGAATAATTTAATAGTAGGTTAAATAATAAGTTTCTTAATATTTAAGTTCGAAATAGGGTTCAGCTTCTATTATTAATCAGGAACTAGAATTATCTTGAAGTAATCCAAATATTTATCTTCTTGAATGAGATTTTTGGAAGAATATCCCAAAATCATCAATGTCTTTCGACTTTGTTCTTCTCCAAACATTCAAACACCTATAATTCTGTAGATTCTATCCGTGAAAAAGAAAATAGTCTATATTTATATTTATATTTATATTTATCAGTCTACAAAGCCTTCTGGAACTAGTTATTCAAGTTTTCTTGGTCGCCGTGGCATGGTTTATTTGAAATTCTAGTGTTATAATGTGATATATATCAAAATATAGTTTATTAGTTTTCTATGTATTTTGCAGCAATTTTCTTTTGCAGTCTACAAAAACAAAAATATTGAGTGGTCCATGGCCAGATCGTTTCTCACACCAGCACAAGTGAATTGAAGATCTTGTAGGTATGGTAAAGTGTCTTAATTATTATAGAAAGGAGTGTTGCCCATATTCATAACTTACGCATACAGTCATAATTAACAAAATAGCCAAGAACTTTGCAAAATCGATTAGGATTTTAATATTACCAAACTATTTCAGTACCTGAATAACCACCAAAAGTGATCTCTGCAATTTGAAAGAAATGGGTGTAATCACAAAAAAAAATTCCGATACCGGGAGTCGAACCCGGGTCTGCTCGGTGAAAGCGAACCGTGCTAGCCGTTACACTATATCGGATGTCAGCTGACAAAAAAAACGTACTAGATAGCTATGCCCATTTGGTCTGGATGTCACGTGGCGAGGTATTGAGGCTATACCTTTACTATGAAGAACTAGATAACTACCCATAAGCCATGACAAAACCCACTCGGCCTCCCACAAACACGTTGATAATCACCAAAGTGCCACGTGAGCTTCTTGACGAGCCGGGTGATTTGGCTGCTTTCTTGGCAGATGCTAATAATACCATTGAGTTGGTTGCCCTCAAGAAGTTTGAAAGAATCATAATTATATGTCAAAGCCGTGAGGTGGCTATAGAGGTTCTTGGGCTTCTCAAGCTGACCCCGCAATGGCAAAACTTGCAGGCTACTTTCAGTATCAAAGACAATGGGTTTTACGGGCCTGGTCCCCAACAACAGGGGACGAATCAGTATAATGAGGATGGATACTTGGAGCTTCCCCAGGATTCACATTCTCGTCGGTTTCTTATTTCACCACCGTTATCACCACCGGAGGAATGGGACCATTGGGATAAAGTGGAGGAAGGACCTAACCAAAAAGCGGTGTATTCACCCCAAGATTTGTCTCATTTACTTTGGGAGCGTTTGGGAGGTTTTGATAGTTCTACAGTACGTCACTACCAAGAAGAAGAAGAACAAGCACAAGGAGAAAACGGCGAGGATTCCCAAGAATATCAGGGGAAAACAATAGATATCGAGTCGAAACCGGAGATTCTTTTCGAAAATATAGATAATGGTGCCCCAGCTATAGTATTGGACAGTGTCAAGCACGCAGGTAAAGGAAACGGTGGTTCGCGTACCATTGCAAAGACTATGATGCCACCATAGAATGTGAAATCGAGGCGCGAGGTTGCCAGAGTCTAGAAACGACCATCTTAGCAGCTCAGCAATCGGTTTTGATACCACCTAAGCATTAATTAATTCATATCTGCATTAATACAAATCCATTTCCAATTAATACTAGTTGACAGACAGATCATGGCTGTAAAAGGTATGGTGAAACTAAAGCCAATTTTTGAGTCAAATTTTTAGCCGAAAATGCAAAAAAAAAAAAAAATTCAAAAAAAAAAATGCAAATCAAAATTCCCAAAAAACCTGATACTTATCCCGACTCTCCTGAACCCATTAACCGGATGCTACTCTAGAATCTGAAACGTGGGACGCCAATACATCAGGGATTAAGCCATTTGGTACCACAACCGCGGTCACGTGAGCCATCGCGGTGTATGCAGGCAATTGACCCCATCGCGATGATGAAAATGAAAAATTACCATTCCATCACTCTACACCCCAAAATGGCTAGAACCAGATCCCAGCCAGCCACATCACCAAAGACTCCTACGTCTGCCAAGACCAAGAAGGCAGGTAGTGTTGCTGCATCTCCTCAGGCATCGCCATCCGTCAAAAAGACCAAAAAAAAGCCCGTCAAAAAGAGCACCAAGCAAGTGGAAATCAAAGAAGTTGAACCACAACCCAAAGAAGACATAAGCATCGTGCCCTCGAAAGTGGCCACCAAGGCGATTTCTGAGTTGGCCAAGTATTTGGACCGTGAAAACGAAGACAGCACCAAAAATCAATTGTTTGATGATGCAGATGACAAGAACAGAAGCTTGTTCTTACAATTAAATACCAAGAAGTTCGCGGCATCGAGACCCCAGTTCAAGCCCAAGTTCATCAAATTGACCCATTCCATTTACTCACCCGAAACCAGAGCATGTTTGATTATTCGTGATCAACTTGTCAAGACTACTGAACAATTGGAAACACTTGAAAACGAAGACTTACCAAATATCAAGCAGATTTTACCGGTGAACGAGTTGAAAACCACCTACAAGAGTTTTGAAAAACGCCGTGAGTTGCACGACGAATATGATGTGTTTATTGTTGATGATGCCGTATTCAACTTGATGCCCACAGTTCTTGGGAAAACCTTTTATGGTTCTGGTAACAGAAAGATTCCTTTACCTATTAGAGTGACATCGACCAAGAGTGTCAAGGAACTCTCTATAACTACGGTGAAAAATCAATTAGAAAAAGCATTGGCCAGTACTGTGTACTTGCCTCCAACTGGAGTGAATATCTCCATTAAGATTGGTGCTCTTACCGACCATTTCACCCATTCTCAATTGGTGCAAAACTTACAAGATGCATTGGCTACATTTGATAAGGACTCTCTTAAAAGTGTAATGATTAGAACCGTCACTTCTCCTTCGTTGCCCTTGTATTATACTGAAAAACTATATAGCGACACCGATGTCATCCAAGATATTGGGGCCACCAAGGAAGCTGAAGAAGAACAAATTTCTGTGTTTGAAAAGGGATTGTTGGAATTGGGTGAAGCAGAAGAAGTTGCTAGAATTATTAGCGAAGAAAAGGAGAGAAAGGCTTACAAGGTCCAGAAGCCAAAGGTCAAATGATTGTATAGTATAATAAATCCCGATATTTTAGATTGTGTGTAAGGGAGGTTATAAACCCTTGAATATTCAAGAAATTGGAATTTTTGAAGAACGAAGAAAATCATATTTCGATATAATATTTATTTATCAAAGTGAACAATTCAGTAGAAAGTTTATGGCTATTACTATAATACGAAAAAATTGTTATCTTGACTGTACCTTTGATTAGGGTATCATCTAATGCCAAATAGTATGAATCATGTTGATTCCCAATCTTTGAAAAAATAGGTTTATCAATATTTGAAAAAATAGGTTTATGCTATTATAGATCCTTTCGTACCCTCCAAATATAGGTTATGGGAATCTCTTCAAATTTCGCCATTCTTTAAATGGTAGATTTAATCAGAATAGATGTTTTGATGCCCGATTGAATTGAATAGTTTTGTTATGATGTTTGATAACTTTATTCTCAATCTTGGATAATTAGGTGGTGATTGTGATTGACTAGCTAATAGGTAAATTTTATATGAGTCAAGACACATTAGATTATATGTATAAAAGATAATACATAAGATATAATAGAATCAAACGGAGGAAGTATAAATTTATATAATATGTAAATATTGTTAATCGGATTTGATCACAGAAAACTAGCATGAAGCATTAAAGCATTGAATTAAATCAAAGAAGTATGGAATGAAATTGAAACAAAACTTTCGGAACTATTTGGTTGACTACATTCGAGACTAAAGGTGAATAATAGACCTAAATTATTTGCAATTCAAAGGTAGTACATAATGAGCAGAACGTCATAAAAGAGTCTTTTGGCACTATTCCATATGCCAAATCTACCCTCAATTACCTTTCGATGTCTGCGTTGATATTATCGAAATGGTAATAGTTAAAAATGAAGATAACTATAAGAGCTATATTGTTGAACAACTTTTGGATGCTGAAAGTAATTGAGAAGTATTAAATTGACACTAGTGAAGATAAAAGTAGCAGATCCTTATAAGGTGAAGCTCCTCTGCAATATAAAATCCACCGATCAATATTTATTATAATCGTTAAATGAAATTTGAGCGAAATGACAGGTCCGAATTATACTTATTAGCCTGAATTCAATTATCTAATTTATATCATAAACTGATGAAAATTCAATCGTGTTGTTTTTTTAATAAGATTCAGCTACCATTGAAATATCACTTTATTATTATAGTCAGAATAAATGTTAGTATTGGTGCAAGCTATATTCTGGCCTTTTTTAAGTCTATCGAAGTATTCTTCCACAATACTCTAGGGCTATTCATTGAGTGGAATTAGCACGTTATATCGATCTATTCGGGGATTTCAGTGCTGCCTCGATTAAACAATATTAAAAATATGGATAATTAGTTGACAATTTGGATACTCCACTTATTCACAAGGCATACTGCTCTTGCTCAGTCATACCTAGTTAACCTATTGATCTATAGATTGTTTTCACCCGGACAAAACCCAAACTTAAGTTCCTGGATCAAATGTTTTTTTCTTCACTATTGTGCCTTTTCCCCCAAACCTGAATGGCCCGCGTTTGGTTCCTCTTCATAGTCATTGGTCCCATTACTTGTCTATATCATCTTCGACCCTCGCGACTGTAGAGTCTGGTGAATTTGCAACAACTTTCTTTATCCGTGGTAGATGTGGATCATCTCCCATAAGCTTCCGTCTCAGGAACGTAAGTAGTCTGGCAAACCTTTCCAAACCCCGCTAACCAGGTTTAGTCACCTTATGCCTTAAGCCAGGAACCACCTATATCATTGGCCGTGATTCTCTGGCCGATTTCATCCTCAACAGCACCTTGGTATCACGACAACAATTGGAGCTAGTGGTGGGGGAAGCAGGTGGTGATGCCGACCGTGTATACCAGCCGGAGACAAGAACTCCGGTTATCGTCAAAGTTCTTTCCAGGGCCAGATCCGTCATCAATGGCAAAGTATACAAGTTGGGGAAGCTGGATCACCAGCCGATGGAAATCGATGTTAGTATGGACGACACCGTGGAGTTCAAGTTTCGCCTTGATTCCAAGGATAAGCAGGAAGAAGTCTCCACGGTGATGAAGTGGCGGCCGTTCAATGTCATGACCTACCCAGGTCCAATGGAGATCAATGGTGTTGTGGAACCAAGCCCGTTGCCCCAGAACCTAAAACGCCTATATGATAAGGGGATTGATTTAAGAATCACCAACAACTCGGCATTGGCCACTCATTACTACACTGTGCTGGACCAGCCCACCAATACCTTCAAAATAGCGTTGCTGAGAGCACTCCCCATTCTAAATAGTCACTGGTACGATTTGATGGACCACAATCCCGGCGATATCAAATCCTGGCTTCTCGACATCGATCTTGAAGCTTTTGTTCCTGGTAATGCTCGATATTTGTTGCCCAACAGTACCAGAACCACCTTGCTTCAAGATGTGGCCGTGGTGGTATTTGATGGCGATTTTGCCAAACTTTCCAAATGGATAAATGCCTTGGGAGGTATTCTAACTGTGCTCCAGTTTGAAAAATACTTCAAAAATGGCGCCCTTGACCAATTGGATTTATTTGAGGATATCAGATTAGAAATAGCCGACAAGCCATTCTTCATACTTAATCCCAATAAAAGTGACCAACTGTCGATGGACATCATACGATCTACTTTACAATCACATAATTCAGACTTATACACTGAAAACACCCTCCTTGAAGCTGTGAAAAATGTCAGCCTAGAAAACATTTTATTGATGAATGCACGGGGAATAAAAAGAAAACTAGATACACAAGTTCATGCCCAGGGTTCCCAGCCTACCCAAAGAAAGAGAAGAAAATATGAAAAGAAAGATAAAATGCATTTTTTTGATTTGGGAACCCAGCAAGAAACACTTCCAAAAATATCCGATAAACCATCCGTCAACCCCGAAGAGAATATTACTCAAAACACCACTTCTGCAGTTGTTCCCGAAACAGTTACAAATAACGACTCCCAGAACGTGCCTAAAGAATCAGAGCCTTCCATTAGCTCGGCTGCAGTCACACCGGAAATATCCAACGACATAGGTTCAGTGCAAGTAGATTCGAACTCCTCAAATACTGCTGGCATTGAAGAATCGGCTGTGACAACAGGCTCCGACGAAACTGGGCAGAATACCAAAAGAAAGGCATCATCTGATGATCTCAATAGTACAAATAAGGCCCCCAAGATTAAAGCAAAAATTTCGCTTGTTGATGCAATCATCAAAACCAAAGAAACCGCAGCCAAATCGGCCAATATGGAATTTGGAATAGACCAAAACGACACCGATGGTCTTGATCAAAACCTTTCTAATCTTGCAATAGTGGAGGAGATTGATATCCCCATGCGAGTGCCTCCAACTAAGAATATCGAGCCTATGCCTGTTGGAAAAGGAGGAAAGAATTTTAAAAAATTTAGGAAAAGCATCGCCGTAAAGTCTAATGCCACCCGAACATTCGTGGGTTTAACCACTGTTCTGGTAGATAATGAGATAAAGTTCACAGACGGATACACCAATGAACCAAGTGATGTAGAAGACCTTTTGAAACATGATTTTCAGGGCCATATGAGTGATGTTAAGCAAATTGAGATCAAGCAGGAGCCCAGTTTATTTGTTGATGAAGATTCACAGCCTAGTTTCAGAGAAGTACAAATGAGGCTGCAGCGGCCGAATGCACGTTCCAGAGAAGATGCTAATGGAAAAAATGATGACGAAGATGACGGGGATGATGACGATGAACAACCTAAGTTTGGGTTCAGAAAGAGACGATGAGTCAACGATGAGTCACAAGATATTCCAGCTATTATCCAGAGGTTTTGTCCAAGGGAACTTGAACTTTATAGGATTCAAACCGCACAAGCCAATGGACCTAAAATAGGTGTTATGACTACGATAATAATTTTTGTTGACATCCCATATCCCCCCTATTCCAGTAGAAAAGTCACCGGCGATACATTTGGGATTATTGGCACTCACACAGTCCACCACCTGATCCGGAGATGGAGTAGCATCACCTGAAGAACAATTGACATAGATTTGATTATCAAATTGGCAATATGGATCGAGAGGGTTATTTGAATGAGGGATGGTGGTGACCACATCGTTTTTATGGACAACACGAAGAAATTTTCTGTTGTAAGATCCATGGGTAGCTATTTCCAGGCTTCCTAGCATCTTATCAGCCCAAGAGACGAAATTATTATTGCCGGTCATGGGCTGACCAAAAGTCACCACTGTCAAGTTTTCATAACCAAGATCAAGATAGAATAAAGATAAAAACAAGGCCACGCTTCCACCTAAGGAATGTCCCACAAATATTAGTTCGTAGTCTGGGGTGATTTCCGACTCAACTATTTCATGAATGATCTTTAATGTGTTTGTGAAAGATTCATAGAACCCCAGGTGGACTTTACAGTCTACACAAGGGGGTAAGTTTAACTTTGGATGGTCATAGTGGGTCATGTCTAGTTTCACATCGGTAAAACCATCATGTAATGATCTTGTTCCTCTAATGGAAACGATGATTTGCTTGGTGTTGGAACCATTATTATGGAAAACATCATTCTCGGTCACAGCAACATATCCGCATACAGTATCATCGAAATACCACTGATAAACCAATGACACATTGGGAAACCGTTGTTCACAATTCAAATCACATTTGAATGGTTCTGAGATCCCGTTGTTTTTGGATATGCAATATGAGATGTCTGCCAAATGGGCATAAGTGTACAAATTTGAATGAATATGAGGATCGACCGGCACTATCGGCGATGGCACGTCACCCTCTCCAACGTGCCCTTTGCTAGGGTCTTGAAATATCGGCCACCACTGAAGAAGAAAGAGTGGAAGTCTCATTGTGGTCATCGAATGTTTGAAATGTGGAGTAATAAGCTGGTGCAAAACCGGGGGGTCGAAACTGGCACATCTCTCCGGAAATCGGCCACTCTCGTGACCTATATTTCTATAGGGCACTAATAATTCGTAACACCACTAGACCCAAGATGATTCCACTTAGCATCAGAAGTACTACGAAGGTCCCCTTTGCTAATTTGAGCATCTCTCCCATCGTGGACAAAACAATCCCTCTTCTCGACATTATTGGTACCAGGGTACACAAAAGAATCACTACCATCAACCGGTGAACACCAATTCTAAAGAGTGCGACCGGATTTGTGAATGTTAATTGAGGCCATGATTTGATGGTGTGTAGCTTTTCCACACCATAGCTGATGAGGTCTGTGATGTTGGTGATTCGGGTGGTGAACTGATGTATTTTTGCATCCAAAACACCCACCCGTTGTTCTGCGTGGTCAACTTTAGACTCTATATGTTTCATCATATTGGCTGCGAAATTTTCCATGGTTTTAGCTGAAGATGCAACCATGCCGTTGAAATGCAAATCCAATGAAACTTCCACATCGAGAAGCAATTCTGCTAGTCTTTCTTTGATGATATCGTTCTGGTGAAAAAGCTGGTGGTTGTTGGATGATATTTGGTTTCCTACCTCCACCGCGAGCTCCTTGGTGGATTGTAAGCTATGGCTAATTTCTTGGGTAGTCTCTTCCAAAGTAACAAAGTCAATATCGTTCATTTGCTGAAGAATTCGACTGAGCACAATATCTGCATCTTCTGACCAAGAGTCGAGTTGGTTTTGCACCTGCTCCACCATAACTCCAAAATTGGTATTGTCAATCAAGTGAGATAGCTGTCGGACTTTTTCCACAGTATTTGCCAAATCCAGATTCATCTGTTGAAACGAATCTTGGTAGTTGCCGGAATACTGTAGTAATCCATTCATTGTGTTTGCTAGCATCAGTTTTACTTCTGAGCTGTAATTTATAAACTGCTCGGTGGTGGTTTCCATGGTTCCAGTTTGAATGTCCATTTGCTGTATGACCAAGTCTCGAAGCCCCAAGAATTGGGTTTCGAGGTCGTGGTATGCTTTGGCACTATAGGAATTTGAATCCTTGACATTTTCATAAAACTCGGTATACACCAGGGTGATATTAGAGAATAAATTAATGATCTGATCCTTTTCAAAGGGTAATGACTCTTCATAACAGATAGACTGGATCTCCCTATAATTACCACTGAAAGTGGTCCAGTACTGGGGAGAAGCTTCGAGTGCATGGATACATTGGGTCAACATTAGTTCTAGCTCATCACACTCTTCAGGATACTCGATACCAGCGTTGTCGAATTCACAAAGGGAAAGTTTGACAGCCAGGATTTTTCGCAGCCGTGGGTCCAAAGACTCTACTCCTGAAGAGATACAACCAGGTAGAATTGGTAGGAGAGAGTCATGGACACAGGTCGATCGAGAGGGCAAGAGCAAGCAAGTGGCACCAGAGATAAGAAACGGAAGGAAAATCATCGGTGGTAGAAAACCGGAAGGAAATGTCGATGTTCCCTATATAGTAGCAACCTAAAACAAACATGAGACAGGTATGAACAAGTGTAACAGGTTTGCAACAATTATGAGATTTTAGAGCATTATTGAGATACTTTGGGTGATATGGGTGGAGATAACACACCGTGGCCCCGAAATCACCTATTAGTATACCAATTTTTGGGGCAAGCAAGGAAAGCCTTATCAAAGCAATGAATTCGATCATACTACTCAAAAGTTCGTTTACAAACGACGGTATTCCCCTACACCATTCTTTTTGCTGGAAAACAAACGATACGTCGTACACTGCCATCCATGCCTATAATCTCGGTATCGTTAGTTATTTCCAATACAAGGTTCTATAGAATAAGTCAAACCAAATCAGTTCGATCCTATTCCTTATTATTCGCAACCATTTAAAAGTTCCACAAACTCCATTTTCGCACAGTGATTTTTCACCATCAAAATCTAGTCAATTTATCCACAACATGATCCGAGTGGCCCCAAGTGTGCCCCAGAGTGTGGCGAGGTTAAGGCGGTACTCAAAGACGGTGTTTCTGTTTCTTCCCAATGAAGAAAAGCACGTTTTCGAAAACGAAAAATTGACTCCGGAACAAAACAACTCTGCCATTCCTTCCAAGCCAACCATCATTCCATCTCACAAGTACCATCATGACATGAAGAATCCCGAGGATGTGGAGGACGTGGTGACTAAATTGCTGTTCACGGACTTCGTGGTGTCGGCGTTGTCGCAAAACGGCACCTTATTGGACCCCAGTCACAAGTTTGCTATCAAAGGAGAACCAAACCAACCCATAAGCTTGCACTATGGGAATATGGTGAAAAATTGGGTGGAAATCTTCAACGGACAGATTGTTGGTCTCAAGGACCTCGGTGTTGCTGAACAAGGGTTGAAGCTTACTGTGAATGTGGATGGAATCAAGCAAAAATATCATGATAAAGTGGACTTACCTCTGTTCTACAAGGACTTGGTGATGTCACCGCAAGATGCTCCTAGCCACGACAACAAAGTGACGTTTGAGGCTGTTTCGGTGTTTCTAATTGACCAGTTGGACTCTCGCAGACTACCTGAATTAACCAGATACATAATTGAAAACCTCCACCGAGTGTCATTACAAGGATCGTGTGAAATATTAAAGAGCTACATCAATAAAGGAGACCAAGATGCGGCATCCACGTTATATGCCAACCTAGTGGACTTTTTCCCCGCCGTCACCTCCACGTTGGATCCACTTTATCTCGATAAATTATCTTATATCTTGGCTTCTACTAGAGACACCGACACTGCCCGTGAAGTGCTCACCTGGATGCTCCAAAAACACCGCATCTGTCCATCATCAGCCACGCTCGATGCTTACTTTAGTCAAATCCAAACACATCTGAACGACGCAAAGTCTATTCTAGAACAAATCAATGTACTTAAACCAGCAATTTTCCATACCCCCTTGACTCCAATCATGTTTGAAGTGTTGCTTTTGACTGTGGGCGATGTCAATGACTTGCACCATTTCCTCGAATTAGTTTCCAAGCCATTGTTGGAGAAGTACCAGTATGAAATATTTGAAAAAGCCGTCAAAGTCCAAAACCATAGCTTGAGTGATTTGGGAAGGGACATTCAGTTGACCCAGTTGGTTCGGCATTTCTGGAATCAGGGTGTGGAATTGAGTATCAGAACTAAACTGTTGTTGGGAAAGGAGTATAGCGATCGGAAAAACGTGGAGTCGTTGGATCTTATAAACTAGACAATTGAAGGTGGACTGTTTGTATAGGAATGTTATTCCACTTCTAACAGTATGTATCAAATAATGAAGCACGACGTTTACATATGAATTTGTAAGCTCTTGTAGACTTTGGTAGGCAGGCTCCCTGCTGTATTGCTATTCTTTGAAGATCTAGGTAGGTTCCCTGTGGTCGCTGTTCAGGCTGATATGCACGCTTCGATCATGGTCGTTATTTGATCTGATTAAATCCAATTCAATGTCAGACCTTATGGAATTTATCGACATGTCCTCGACACTATTTCTATAGGAATGATGGATCCAGCCACTATCCATACTGTTGGTCCTGCCAGCAGGCCCATCCCCAGGGTGGTTTTGAGTGCTATAGAACCCATTTGTATATACATAGAAGCCGTCATCACTAGCATCATCATCGCTCCATCTGTCAAAGAAATTTTGACGCAATCTCATGTCATCATTATCATATTTATTGGCCAATTCAAGGTACTTTCGGGAAGATATGGTTCTTTTGGCAAAACATAACAAGGCCGAAATGAGCGTGAGGACAATCACCGGAAACAACTGAAGCCAGCCCACATAGCTTAGGTTTGGGATAAAGAGTAAGATATCAGCTAGGAGGCCCAATAAGGTGCAGATAAACGATAATAGCGAGAAGGCCAACATAATATTGATGTATCTTCTGATGTCACGGACAGGGCCCTTTGCTTCGTTTTCCTTGGGAGGAGGGAAATCGTTGGGTTTGGGTTTCCGGATAAGCTTGGAGAAAAAGTAGCGGCCGTCAAACCTCTCGTAGTATTCCTGGGATATCAAGATCATCACCACCAGGAACAAGAGCGACGAGAAGCCGAACGCCACCACATGCACCACTAGAAGCTTGGAGATGGTGAATGTGGCGTTGGAAGGAAGGGCTATGCCGCCCACGTCGAGCGACAGAGAACTGGAGAGCTCATAGAACGAACTGTTAACCGGCGGGTAGCCTATTCGAGGGCGAGAGCACATCGACGTTTGAAGGTCACATAGCCCAAACACCCCAAAGCTGTAGGATTGGTATTTGCAAAGATAGACATTACTGGAGGCTGAGGTGATGGGGACCGAGATTACTGGGAGAAGCTGGACCACGAGACAGAATGAGTTGAGGATGGCGAGGATGATGAGCTCCTTGTTAGCCATGACACGGGGGGAATGCAATCAGGTGAAAGCTTTAAAAGACTATAAAGACAGTAAGGGCGGTCAGGATGGTAAGGACGATAAAGATGGTGAGACACAGAGATTTGGTGATGCGAGATGGGCGAGGGTCCAAGGCGAGTACACAGTAGGACATCAGCAGTTAGACATTGGGAGTAATAAGAAAAGTATCAAAACGCGCAACACCAGGCTCATCAAGATCATCAAGATCACCAAGATCACCAGAGGGATCAATGCGTTCAATGACCCGCCAGGAGGTGCAAGCCTGCTGCAAAAGTGGGACACGCGATGCAATAAAATGTGGGGGTAATAATAATTATAAACGGATGCAACGTGATTCGAACACGTGGACCTCTTAAGTCTTAATAGCTCAAATATTATGCTTTAAACCACTCAGCCATACA